>JAXGGA010006690.1:0-68024 GCA_038373865.1 Uloborus plumipes
AACGTGTTTTTTTTTCCCAGAAATTTATCGAATTAAGCTAAATTTAAAGGCACGTAGTTAAGAATGAATCTGAGATTAGATCACCACGCAATATGGGGTAGAGTGCTAAGTAAACCCTGAGACTAGCGGTTTCCACTCGTCAGAGGCGACTAAAATTATTTATGGCTACAACAATAATGTGATGTTGGCCACCAAACTGGCGACCATTTTGTTTTCTGAACAAAAATACAAAATGTTAATGCATCTTTCCGGTTATTAATAGAAAATAACTATCAACATCATCCCTGTCGGTCAATGTTAACTTAATGTGACAACCCACCCATCTGCTTTACAACACATCTAAATGAGTAATTTCATTCTGGAAAGTGCAATGAAACTTTTTTGGAAAAATAGTCAAAAATGTCAAAATTTATTATTAATCAGCAAGAAAAATGAAATGCTTATTGACCTTCAAGTATGCATGTGCGTTTAGTTTTTGTTGCATAATGTCCGAAGATTTAGATTTTAAAATGAATAATTTTATTTTTCTAAAATGTTTTTAAATTTTTTATCTAAACCTTTCTCTTGTATATATATTAATTTAGTTAAGATCTATGCCAGCACATAATGTAATATTACTAATGCAGAATGAAGTGGATTGGAAATACAGTTTTGGAACTTGGTTCAAAGTGACCACTAACTTTTTTGGGTTTACTGGACACCGGCCACAACCAAATATTTTTAGTCTCAAGCTTTTGTGCTAAGTGAAAATTAAGGTAAAAATGATGGTGCATGTTTTCATTGCGCAAGGTTATCTTCAAGTGGTCAGGTGTGAAAAGTGGATTCGGTGTCAGAAATACCTGAAATAGGCCCCTATGGACTGTACTGGTAATCGAAACTTGGCAATAGAAAAAAATAATATTTCCTTAAAGAGTGCGAAACATTTATTTATAAAATGCAAATATTTTTTAGCGTTATTTTTGCGGTACCTACAAGCAAAAGAGATAACGTGTAAACAAACTGTCTCCCGATTTTAAAAATGAAAATAAAATCATTGCTGACATTTTTGATTTAAGTTTTATACCTGAAATGCTCCTATTTTTAGAATCCATAATTTCAATGTATGCTATAACTATTTCTTATATTAATCAGGTTATTTATAAGTCACTAGCTGACCCGGCGAACTCTGTTCCGCCTTAAAGGCAATAAATAAGCAAATTTTTGAATTTATTAAGTTTTTTTTATTGGAAAATACAAAAAAAAAAAATAAGTTCCTACATTAATCATCCATTATTGTTTCTGTATTTACAACCTATTTTACTGCGCTCCAGAAGCTGTCAGAACATGTGCTTTATGTCGCCAGGTGACAGAGGCTCAAAAAAGGTTTAGTTACAAAGATAATTTTTTCGGACTGCTTATCAACTGACTGCTCCATCCCTAAATCCACCCAAACTAACTTTTGTATATATAATAGTAGTAAGAAGAACAGCCACTTAAATGCAGTCCAGGAGCTATCCCACCAAGCGCTTTCCACCTCTCAGCCTCAGAGGCGTCAAAACTCTTAAGTGACAATCATTTCTGACAGCTTATCACATATAAATTTCAAGGGAAGTAATGCGTTTGTTTGTAATTTGCTTCACAAAAAAGTCAAATAACACTCAACGCACCGCTAACTTACAACCGGTTTACTGCTCTCCGAAAGCTGCCAGAACATGCACTTTATGTCGCTCAGCCATGGAGGTGTCAAAAAAGGCTTAGCCAAGAATGCAGAAAAGCTGGTAGTTAAATAGATAATTTGCAATAAAAATATATTGCGGTCCTAAATTGAGGTAAAAACTATCCTATCATTTAAGTTGGACCAAACTGAAATTGCTTGCAAAATTTGGTTAAAATCGGTTCAGTAGCTGAGGGGTCCATTGGCCACAAACACAGGGACACGTAATTTTTATATATTAAGATATTTATATATATGTTATATGGCAGGTCAAACACTTGAAAACTGTGCCAAACATAGGCCGCTTCCTGCTTCAATAAAACTTTTACATAGCAGGAAAACAGCTTATATTATCCAAAATCCGCTTTCGATTTTTCCTACAAAAATAAAACTAAATCCTATTGAGAAAAACGTACGAGTAAATATTTGTCTATGTTATATTTAATGCGCAGAATTAAGACAGATTAAAAATCCGATTTGAAGCAAACCTATCTGTATAATCTTCTTTCAGACTGCCTCAAAGAGGACTAGTACATTTCAGACAGTAATGACCAGCTTTGTATTACTTATTCAATACAGCTTTCAAAGTCGAAGTTAATGCTATTTAATAGTTTCTTACCGCATGAAAGAAAATAGGATTAGTTAGGTATTATTTATTGGATATATTTCTTCAAACATCAAGTTTCTTACAAAACTCACTATTTGAACGAACGATTTACTTGATTTTTCGCATTAGATGTTGTCCGTAATAAAACCGATAACAATTCTTAGTTGATTTCGAAAATAGATTTAAAAAAAGCCATCGAAGAATCTAATTTGAAGTAACTCTATGACGATAAAAGTTGCAATTGCTTGAAGTACTTTTGAGACTAAGTTTTAGTAAAAGGGTATGTTTAATGTTATTAATACATCTTAATATATAAAAATTACGTGTCCCTGTGTTTGTGGCCAATGGATTCCTCAATTACTGAACCGATTGTAACAAAATTTTGCACGCAGTTTCAGTTTGGTCCAACTTAAATGATAGGATAGTTTTTATCTCAATTTAAAACCGCAATGTATTTTTAATTGCAAATTATGTATTTAGCTACCAGCTTTTCTGTGTTCTTGGCTAAACCTTTTTACTAAGCCTTTTTTGACACCTCCATGGCTGAGCGACATAAAGAACACGTTCTGACAGCTTCCGGAGCGCCGTAAACAGGTAATATCTTAATATATAAAAATTACGTGTCCCTGTGTTTGTGGCCAATGGACTCCTCAGCTACTGAACCGATTCTAACCAAATTTTACACGCAGTTTCAGTTTGGTCTAACTTAAATGATAGGATAGTTTTTATCTCAATTTAGGACCGCAATATATTTTTGATTGCAAATTATGTATTTAGCTACCAGCTTTTCTGTGTTCTTGGCTAAGCCTTTTTACTAAACATTTTTCGACACCTCCATGGCTGAGCGACATAAAGCACACGTTCTGGCAGCTTCTGGAGCGCAGTAAACAAGTAATAATCTTTCTTATCTTAATATATAAAAATTACGTGTCCCTGTGTTTGTGGCCAATGGATTCCTCAATTACTGAACCGATTTTAACCAAATTTTGCACGCAGTTTCAGTTTGGTCCAACTTAAATGATAGGATAGTTTATATCTCAATTTAGGACCGCAATGTATTTTTATTTGCAAATTATGTATTTAGCTACCAGCTTTTCTGTGTTCTTGGCTAAGCCTTTTTACTAAGCCTTTTTTGACACCTCCATGGCTGAGCGACATAAAGAACACGTTCTGACAGCTTCCGGAGCGCCGTAAACAGGTAATATCTTAATATATAAAAATTACGTGTCCCTGTGTTTGTGGCCAATGGACTCCTCAGCTACTGAACCGATTTTAACCAAATTTTGCACGCAGTTTCAGTTTGGTCTAACTTAAATGATAGGATAGTTTTTATCTCAATTTAGGACCGCAATATATTTTTGATTGCAAATTATGTATTTAGCTACCAGCTTTTCTGTGTTCTTGGCTAAGCCTTTTTACTAAACATTTTTCGACACCTCCATGGCTGAGCGACATAAAGCACACGTTCTGGCAGCTTCTGGAGCGCAGTAAACAAGTAATAATCTTTCTTATCTTAATATATAAAAATTACGTGTCCCTGTGTTTGTGGCCAATGGACTCCTCAATTACTGAACCGATTGTAACAAAATTTTGCACGCAGTTTCAGTTTGGTCCAACTTAAATGATAGGATAGTTTTTATCTCAATTTAGGACCGCAATGTATTTTTAATTGCAAATTATGTATTTAGCTACCAGCTTTTCTGTGTTCTTGGCTAAACCTTTTTACTAAGCCTTTTTACTAAGCCTTTTTACTAAGCCTTTTTTGACACCTCCATGGCTGAGCGACATAAATCACACGTTCTGACAGCTTCCGGAGCGCAGTAAACAGGCAATATCTTAATGTATAAAAATTAAGTGTCCCTGTGTTTGTGGCCAATGGACTCCTCAGCTACTGAACCGATTTTAACCAAATTTTACACGCAGTTTCAGTTTGGTCCAACTTAAATGATAGGATAGTTTTTATCTCAATTTAGGACCGCAATGTATTTTTAATTGCAAATTATGTATTTAGCTACCAGCTTTTCTGTGTTCTTGGCTAAACCTTTTTACTAAGCCTTTTTTGACACCTCCATGGCTGAGCGACATAAAGCACACGTTCTGACAGCTTCCGGAGCGCAGTGAACAAGTAATAATCTTTCTTATCTTAATATATAAAAATTACGTGTCCCTGTGTTTGTGGCCAATGGACTCCTCAATTACTGAACCGATTGTAACAAAATTTTGCACGCAGTTTCAGTTTGGTCCAACTTAAATGATAGGATAGTTTTTATCTCAATTTAGGACCGCAATGTATTTTTAATTGCAAATTATGTATTTAGCTACCAGATTTTCTGTGTTCTTGCTGAACCTTTTTACTAAGCCTTTTTTGACACCTCCATGGCTGAGCGACATAAAGAACACGTTCTGACAGCTTCCGGAGCGCCGTAAATAGGTAATATCTTAATACACTGAAGTGACAAAAGTCATGGGATAGCAATATGCAAATTTTCAGATGGCAGTAGCATCGCATAGAACAGGTATAAATGCGCAGTGCTTTTACAGAGCTTTCATTTCTGTTCAAGTTATTCATGTGAAGAGGTTTTAACGTGATGATGACCGCACGACGTGAATTAACAGACTTTGAACGCGGAATGTTAGTTGGAGCTAGACGCATGGGTCATGCCATTTCGGAAATCGTTAGAGAATTCCACATTCCCAGATCCACTGTGTCAAGAGTGTGCCGAGAGTATGAAATTTCAGGCATAACATCCCACCATGGACAGCGCAGTGGTCGACCGCCTGCACTTAAAGATCGAGACCGGCGACGTCTGCAAAGAGTCGTAAATTCTAACAGACAAGCAACACTGCGTCAAATCACCGTAGAAATCAATGTGGGACGTACAATGGACGTGTCTGCTAGAACTGTGCGGAGAAATTTGGATTTCTTGGGCTATTCCAGCAGAAGACCGACTCGAGTGGCTTTACTGACAGAACGACATCGCTTGCAGCGACTCTCGTGGGCACGTGAGCATATCGGTTGGTCCCTAGATGAATGGAAAACCGTGGCCTGGTCCGATGAGTCACGATTTCAGCTGGTAAGAGCCGATGGTAGGGTTCGAGTGTGGCGCAGACCCCACGAAGCCATGGACCCAAACTGTCAGCAAGGCACTGTTCAAGCTGGTGGTGGCTCCGTAATGGTGTGGGCTGTTTTTTCATGGCATGGACTTGGTCCTCTAGTGCGACTGGACCGAACATTGACTGGAAATGCTTATGTGCAGCTACTTGGAGATCACTTGCAGCCATTCATGGACTTCATGTACCCAAACAACGATGGGATTTTTATGGATGACAATGCGCCATGTCACCGGGCCACAACTGTTCGCAATTGGTTTGAAGAAAATTCTGGACAATTCCAACGAATGATTTGGCCACCTAGATCGCCCGACATGAATCCCATTGAGCATTTATGGGACACCATCGAGAGGTCTGTTCGTGCCCAAAATCCTGCCCCATCAACGCTTTCACAATTATGGACGTCTATCGAGACAGCATGGCTCAATATTCCTGCAGAAGACTTCCAACGACTTGTTGAGTCCATGCCACGTCGAGTTGTTGCACTTCGCCGGGCAAAAGGAGGGCCGACACGATATTAAGAGGTATCCCATGACTTTTGTCACTTCAGTGTATATAAAAATTACGTGTCCCTGTGTTTGTGGCCAATGGACTCCTCAGCTACTGAACCGATTTTAACCAAATTTTACACGCAGTTTCAGTTTGGTCTAACTTAAATGATAGGATAGTTTTTATCTCAATTTAGGACCGCAATATATTTTTGATTGCAAATTATGTATTTAGCTACCAGCTTTTCTGTGTTCTTGGCTAAAATTGTTTAAACATACCCGGAATGCCACTACATAATCTACGGTTAAAAATTGGTTTACCCCTAGTTCTTCTACGTAATTTAAATCCACCGAGATTATGCAATGGTACGCGTTTAGTTATCAAAAAAATCATCGGGAACATTATTGAGGCAATCATTTTGACTGGCAAGTTTAAAGATGAAGTAGTTCTGTTGCCACGTATCCCAATGACACCGTCAGAATTTTCAATACCCTTCAAAAGGCTACATTTTCCCATTCGTTTAGCTTTCGCTATGTCCATTAATAAGTCCCAAGGACAAACAATGTCAATTTGCGGTTTAGATTTAGAAAATCCGTTTTTTCCCCATGGGCAACTATAGGTCGCTTGCTCCCGTATGTGAAAACCGTCCAATTTATTTTTGTTTACAAGAGACAGATTAACAAAGAATATTGTGACCGATTAGTGTTGAGTTAAACTGAAATTAAAAGTGCTTATAATTCAAAAAATAACAAATAATATTTGTTAATTATCTACCCTACCTACATTATTAAAAAACAAAATGTTACATTAAAAAATAAAATGTTACAATAGCAATTAGCAAATTTTTAATTAACTCAATTGTTACAAGCTTGAATATAATATTTCTATGAACTAAAATGCTACATTTTTTGTTGATTTTTTGTTTCTAGCAAACTTAGGAAATTTTTGTTCGATTGTTTTCATATTTTGACCTCAAATTCATATTTATATAAAGTTGATCTCTATAACGGTAATAAAGTTTTTCGTTTCTATTGAAACATTATAGTTTAACCCATACCTTAGCCACCGCAACGCGTGGCCGGGTCAGCTAGTAAAATATAATTTTGTAAGCTAAAGTTTTTAATAAGGCAGTTGAAATAAATTAAATGACTAAAACACCTTAATTAGAATGTTTTTGATTGGAAGCTTCAGTTTAAAAATTTCTTTCACTTCCAGTGAAAGGAAAAACAGATTGAGTGAAAAATTAAACTGTTTGTGGGGGAAAGCATCAGAACTAGGAGATTATCACTTCTATCAAGTTCACTGCTGCTGAAGTTTATAAATTTTTTTTCCTCCCTTTATTGTGGTTATCATCTTAACGGAAACGTCAGGGGGAACTGTTGGGTTAGATCTGAAGGTAAAGCGCCAGATTATTTGATAATTTATTGAATTCAAATTATAAGTTTTGTAAAAATTACAGTCATGAGGCTACATGAAACACTTGAAACTCACTGTAACAATAAGAGCTATTTTTTTCACTTGATTTGCGTAACTCATTATCTGCGTAAAAAAATAGATAAAATAACGCAAAGTGCTCTGTTGATATCCCCGTATTTGTTTTTTTCTTCCTTCACGGTGACTGCTAAATACAACGAAAACAAGAGAGAAATATTGAAGAAAACTATGAAATGCAGAGTGGCTTGAAAAATCGGCATCAATAAGGTTTTTTTTAATTTACTTTGATTTTTTATTGCATAATTCATACAGTCGAACCCGCTTAACGGAATAGCCATTTTGCCACGAAAAAATAGTCTAATAAGTGTGATATTCCATTATCCGGGAGGAAAATAATGCATTTTAATAGTCTAGTACATTGAAAACGTATTACATTAGGTGCGATATTCTAATAAGCGGGCTCGACTGTATTATGATTTGTATTGATATCCTTTAGTTTTGTTAATTCATACCAGTTTTTGCTTACTATAACAAGTGTGTGCTGCTATACTGGGAGGTATTGCATGACTGTCAAGGTAATATGCCAAAAAGCCGCGTTTTTCAATAAAAAATGTAAGTCGTAATTTTTGGTTTTGAGAGATTTTAAACATCATCGAGACATATATTAAGGAAATGGAAGGTATCTTTCATTTTTCGTCAATATAAAATGTTTTAAAAAGTTTTTGCTTAGGTGGAGCGTGGTACCCCGGCTTACCCGAATGTTCTAGCTTCTCTAGTTCTAGAAATACTTCAGTAGGATAGCGTTCGCGCTGTTAAAATATAATCCTGTAGACGTGAGTGCAAAAACGAAGGTGGACTGATAGCCCCATTTTCTTTCTTTTTTTTTAATTTAGCGAAAAAAAAAATCTAAAGTAGGAGGTCAAACCTTATTTGAAACCTACAATAACTTTATGATAACATTTCGCAGAAACTACACGCAAGTTCAGAATTTTCCCAATAACGCAGGAAAAATACAGAAAATATAAAGTTACTGGTAGCAAAAAAAATCAAACAAATATTAATGGAAAGACAATCATTGTCTGAACTGACTTCAAGGGAAACAAACTCTTCAATAGCAGTTTTAGAGCACTGCCATAAATGCAAGATATCATTTTTTTTGATATATAACAATCAAAAGTAAAATTATATTGAAGGGAGCATTATGTAGCTAAAATATTTATATTCGTGCTTGAATGGCTTATGAAACAGAATTCAGCTGAAATTACAGATAATACCTTTAATGTGATAGTTGTGTTTATAATATTTAAAAATAGTTGTGTTGGGGAGCACACCTATATTCTATACAGAAGTATCTGCATACATTTAAAGTAAAACATAACTGTGTGAGATACGTGAAGTTTTGTTAGTTGGATCACGACAAACTTTGAAATTACAGCATATAATAGGAGACTGGTTTCGTTGGTAGTATTAAATAAATTGTCATTGGAAAAAGTAATGCGATATTTCTTCTTTTTTTTTCTTTTGAAAAAGGAAAAAAAAATGAATTGGAGTGTGTATCAGTCGAATTTCAAAAAAAAAAAAAAAAAAACTTTCTTCCAAACAGGCATAATTAAATAAATTTCTTAAAAGTATCGGGGACTTTTTATCCAGTTACTTATTCTTTCTTTGGTCGGTAGTGATTTACTTGTAAGAGAACTGTTTTCGCTTGAGTCAATTAGGCTTTCTTTAGTTTTACTTTAAATGTTTTACGAGCCTAAAAAAAATGCTTTACTTAAACGCTGTATGGTATTAAATTTTAAAATAAAACTCAATAAAACGATACTAGAAAACCATTAAAAGGGGAAGGGAAAATGTTTTTTAGTAGAAAAATGCAAATGGGGGATAATTGCAGTTGTTTTAAATCTCATTACAGAGCCGAAATATTTTTAAAGACAAGACAATTTTTGATTTATTAAATTAGTTTTATAATTTGATGATTTTTTTCAAAACAAATTTCTGTTCCTTGTTAAAAGGCGGAATAATCTAGTTAGTAAACGGTATTAAAACTAATATGCTTATAATTATGACTTAGAAATACAAAACGTTGCTAGTCCCTAAAATGAAATTTATCAATAATTTATTTACAAAATGTTGAAATCCTTAAATTAATGGCCTAATTCTATTCTCAATGCGCATTTTATTCAATTATGTACCTAAATTTAATAAAATTTTCTGTACAAAAGAAATGTACAGTAATATACATATTTGTATTATATCTCATACTTCGTAGCACATGTTATACAATTTTAAATATTTAAAAGGTAAATAACTTGGTATTGTATCTTCAGATTTTGTAATACATTTAAAAAGAATATATAAGAAGCACCATTATATCATGACAGTTTGAGTCATTGCATTTCTTGAGCATATAATAGGTTTTTTTCAAATGAGTTTTTATTAAAAAAAATGCAAAACAACACAACTAAGCATTTCATATTTGTAAATAGCTATCCTTACATCATTTACTTATAAAAAAATCAATTTGATTTTGGAATTGAAACAAAATTCAATAAAAATAAATGAAGAACGAAGAATTAAGCATAAAAATGCATAAACATGCGAGAAGTGAAATTTTGCATTAGGGAAGACTGGGTCCCGTTCATACAGCATTAAGTTGGTACAAGGGTTTTAATTATCATTTGCCTATGTGCCCAGATCTGACAGTCTGAAAACGTAGTAACAGATTTAGACTGGTTTGACCTACAAGCTCGGCAATATCCATCTTTTTTAACCCCGACAAACAGAGGAAGGGGGTTATGTGTTTGACGTGTATGTGTATCTGTCGATCAGTGTATCTGTCTGTGGCACTCTGCAGCCTAAACGGATGGACCGATTTTGAATTTTTTTTTGTTCGAAAGGGGAGTTGATCGAGAGTGTTCTTAGCTAGATTGCGTCTTCGGATGGTATTAATGAACAAAGATATTAAGAACCTTTGAAAGGTTTTTCGGGAATTTAACAGTGAAAACATACTTCAAAACTTAAAAAAATAGCACCAAATGAAAAGAAAAAATATCTGCGTCTGATTCAATGTAATTGGATCTTCCATGTTCTATAGAACGCAAGATGTAGCGATTTTTAGCAAATGGAACTTAAGGCCCGGTTTCCTAGGAGTGAAATCGTCGATCCCTGGCGAGGCGACAGACTCCGCCGCCTTCTGCGCATGCGCCTGAGCCGCAGATTGACGTCGCTTCACGCCACGCTCCAATCAAACTGGTTCTGATTCCAGCGTGCGTCGCGTCCAGCGTCGGCGACGATTCTAGGAAAAGAAGCCTTTAGCCTTTATTCACGCGATCGGAACCGTTGTCATTGTTGTCCATTGAGAAATGATTTAAAATGTTTATATGTTGCCAGTTTCTATTCGTCAATAATTTAAATACTTGTAATTTATTTTAGTGTAAGTATTTTCAAATTTCGCTTTTTGTTCTGCTTTTGCGATTAGCAAGTTTTACTAGTAAGGATTACCTTTCCTTTTCCGTGTTAACCATGTCTTTTCGAAAACAATTAAATATACTTATATTTATTATGCTTTCTGATCAGTGAAGTTCGTTTCATTATGAGATTGGCGATCAGGATCAGGGGTTGTTTAAATTTTTAATTTAATCTTAGTACTTGTTTGAGAATTATTGCAAAGAGCTCTTGTTTTGGTCATCAAAGTAAATATTTATAGTTTGCTTTCAACCTTCACATATAGGAAGTTGAAAACACTATATCATAGTAAATGATATAGGATTGGTTTGAGTAAGTGGGCCACCCCCTTTAAAACTGAAATACGCAGATAGTTTTTCTACTTTTTTTATACTGGTCATGGTATATTTTATCACAGTGATTGGTTTTGCATATATTTGGGTTTCATGAAAATTTTTCTTAGATCCTATAATTTATGTCAAAAAAAAAATCCCCCCCCCCAAAAAAAAATTTTTTTGCGAGTTCAAGCACCATTTTTCAAAGACGTGTTTCAAGGTTAGTTTTTATTATTTTTTCTATATTCATTGCGTTTTCTTGTAAAGTTTAACATGAAGTACACATTGCAATAGAAATTTTTACGCAAAGTGTTGTAAATAATTATTCAAGGGGAGGGGTCCCACTTACCCCGTAGTTTTTCCCTATTAGGGTAAGTGGGTCCCCTCACTATGGGGTAAGTGGATCCGCTTATAATAATGATGATTTCAAAATGAAAAGCAGTTCTGCTGATGAGATTTCCAAGATGAAATAAGAGATATAGATGCAGACCTAGAAGGAATTGATGGTTCAGCTACAAAAACTGCAAACGCTGGTAACTATGTATTTGGGAAACTGGCATCAAAGAAAACCATGAAGTTCTAATTTTAGAATATGATACAAATGAAAAAAAATGCTGCTTAATTGATAGAAATAATATAATAAATAACTACTATTTTTATTGGTTTGATTGTATGTGATGTTGGAATTATAACTGAGGATGAAATGATAATATTTCTCGATCAGCAAACTTCAAATAGACGCTGCCATTAAGTGTTTCCATTTTCTTTCAACCTATTTATATTTTTTTTTATTTTGCCAAAATTGATCTCAATCGACTCTACTATGTTTATTCAACACTAATTTATATGTAAACGGAACAAATATGCCTAACGGCTTTTAATGAATTTCAAAGACTAATTTGTTTTGTATTCCGATTTATAATTTTCTGTCATACAGATTTAAATGTAAGTAGATATTTTGTTAATGGATACATTTACAAAAAAAATTTCCAACACAAAATTTACATACTTTATCAGGTAAGACCCGCACCCCCCCCCTTTTTTTGGATATGCTCATTTTAAAGATAAATAAACGGGGGGTGGCCAACTTACCCCTTCCTAGGGGGTAAGCGGATCCCTCACGTCATTTTTTAAAGAATACGATAGTAAAAAAATTTTAAAGCATTTTTTTAGGAAATAATGCTGAAATTGTGTTTATTAATAATGTTCAAGATAAAATAAGTCAACAAATTTAAACTGTTTTGCTTTAAAGCTGCAGTGTAAGGCTTCAAAAACGAACTGCTCTAAAAAGGGGACCCACTTCCCCTAACCAACCCTATGTGATAAATGAAACGTAGATTAAATACATTTAAAATGTGTTACTTCAATTTGTATTGATTGGTCAGTGTGTCAATTATCTATTTCTACCTAGTAAACTTGCAGTACTGCTTTAAACAAAGCTATTTTTAAGAAAGAATATCGCTTAGCACTGTTGCACCTGTAAATATTTATTATTGTAATGTACAACAGCATTTAAATTTTCTGTTAATTAAATTGAATGAACAGAAATTTCGAGCTTGAAAAATTGTTTGAAAAGAGAATTCCGACGATGCTATTTACGTTTATTAAGTATTACTAAGACACAACTATTTTGATTGAACTATACATTTTATAGCTATTTTACTTGCACTTGCTTTATTTTGACCTTAACTTAAAAACAAAATAACCTCAATTGTGAGCATATGTAGTTTATTTTCGTTGCTTTTACTTAATGGATTTACCACAAAAAGCTCACTTTTTGTAATATAAAAAAATGTTCTTTGCAACCTCGAAATACGTGTACACTGTAATAAAACTTGCGTAATTTTACTCAAGAAATACGGCGGCAGTAGTACTGTCACCACTGGTATGGAGTATCTTAACCAATACACCTGGTGTAAAGTAACACATAGCTTGTGAAAGGTTACACCATGAAAATGTAACTATAGCATAACGTTTCATCGATTTCTGTGCAAGGTTATGCCGGCATTCTCTGGGAAAAGAAAGGATAAAAAAAGGCTGGAAGATGACTTTCAAATACTCATTTAGTTAATTTGTGTGAGATTCAAGCTTTTTCGCTACCAATCAACTTCACACAAATTCGTAAGTTATTTCAATTACACACGATAATATTGAACCTTTGTGATTATTTTACTTACTTCTGTAAGCCTCATGTTACACTTTGTGGTGCATGAGGAGTTTATTTTCACGTAAATACAACAACAAAAAAAAAAAAAAAAACCCGCGAACTTACCGCGTACAGAGAGCTTTCAAAGCGAGCGCGTTTTATCACTCGACCGGTTGAGGTCCTTCATGGTTACGTTCATAGGACTTAAAGAGCACCTAACCAATGTTTGTGTCTCAACGTATGCGCTTTTAATAATACCCCAGTCATTTTAATGCTTGGTGGAACTTAACACAGGATGCGTGAATCTTTCTTCCCGCAATTAGATTTTTCTACAAATCGGAACAGCTGACTCGTTAAGTTTTATAACTTTACACATATTAACAATGGTAACCTTACTCATTTTTATAGTCTATGAAGTAATCTGCACTTCGTGCGATTTAATGTTGTTTACTTTATTTCACTTTTCTGCACTAAGGTATTTATTTGTTTCTAACATGCGGATTTGTTTTTCTGTCTTTTAATATGCATAGGTCATGAAGACGTTTAATATTTGAAAACCGCAGTTTTTCTTTTCTTTTTTTTAATTAATTTGAATCAAATTGGACTCGGCATATTTCCAACAGTGTTAGTCTAAGAACTAGCGGCAGGCTGACTGGAATTATTTAAGCAAATTTTATATTTTCTTCAGAAATTAACCTATACCTGCCGTTTATAAAATTGAGGCTCATTAAGCTAACTGGCGGTTCTTATAGGGTCAACGGGGTGTAAAGGTGCCAGAAAAGGAGGACAATTTATGGTATTTTAGTAAAGTTTATTTTTTTATGAGTTAGATTAGAGTAAATTCCTATTATCGAAAAATGTATCCCTTTATTGCATCCAATCACAGCGCAACGACAGATTCACACAAAGAAAGGACAAAGACAGGAGAGTTAAAGTACATCCATGCTCGAGCCGGGATTCGAACCCGGGACCACACCACCTGATCTGACTTCTCTGACCACTAGACAAGGTGGTCGGCTAACCCGGTTAAGGAAATAGCCAATGTGCCATGCAAGGTGGGGCCGTGGTGGCCCGATCGGTAAGGCATCGGACTCGTGTCCGGAGGGACCCGGGTTCGAAACCCAGCCGATCAAAGATCCACCGCCTTGATTAATGGTGGCTGGGAGGCGTTAAAAATGTCGTGGTCACAAAGTCCTCCAAGTGAAACGATACCTCTGGGGGTGCTGGGCCCTAGGGTTTGCTCGACCCTAGGTTCTGGTTCAAAATTAAGAACAGAGCGCTCTTCAGGGCCCTATCCCGGTTAAACCACGAAGCTGTGGTAGGTACGGGGGACCCTGGAGAGTGTGAAGTGAAGTGTGCCATGCAAGGTTACTTCAAGCGCTATATTTTATTATCCGAGAACAAAATCAGTGGTTTATGCATCTTGGAATTTACTACAATTGCAGTTTAAAACTTATTCTTAAATGCATTTTTATAGAAATTATAATTTGAGCTTAATTACGACGTTTACTTTCATACAAAATACCGTTATACTTTATTGCTGTCATATTGTTTTATTATTTTTTACATTTTTGTCGTATGTGAAACGCGTCACGTTTCACGTACTGCTTCTAGAATGCATAAAAATGTTAACAAAAATATGCTTAAGGATAAATTTTGATAACCTGATATAAATAACGAATAATAACATACATTTGGTTGTTCGTAAAAAACGATAATGCGTTGATTACCTGAAATGTCTTTACGTTTTTGAAGCAAAAAACATTTCATTGCTTTGAGGTGAGATTATCCAATTTCAATGCAATCCCACTTCGAACCGTAAAACAGTTTCTTCTATTTTGTGGACTCGTAAAATAGAACCAGGTACACGTTGGCACGAAAGTTTTATTTCACTCTAAACCTTGGCAAATCCATTATAGTGGAATTTATTTTTCGGAAAAGGACTTAACTCTGAAAGGTAATGTCGGTGATATAAAGCTCTATAAAACATACAGTTTCCAAAAAAAAGTAATTAAATAGGTCTTTTTTTAAATTACTGAGGCTAATCACGTAGTGCACCTTTTACCTCAAATGTAATAATGAATGTGTTACTTGCATTGAATAGTTGTCTTAGAAATTAAAAGGTGCGGTGCTTTACTCTTTTCAATGTTGTTATTCTTTGCACTGTTCCTGTGAAAAAATCATGTGACAGTGAGAAGCGTAAAAGATTACTAAAAGGATTGGAATATTCCATATCTTGCAAAAAGTATGTTAGGTGCACAATATAAATGTCATTCAAGTAAAAGAAAATGATAGTAATTTATTCGCGGTATAAAAACCAGATTTAAAACAAAATGTGGGATGTTAGACACTCGTACTTAAGTACGGATTACATAATGATTATTAGTCGGTGGTTGAGAGTCGAGCAATATTTTGCACATTTCAAAGAAGAATCAACAATACAAGTACTGTTCATTATTACTTTCCTCAAAATTACCTGAAAAACCCACCAACTTTATCTTAAACATTTTGTTACGGCTTGATTTTAGCTACAGTGTAAGTGACAGAAAGACTTTCGTAAGCCAAAGAAGCTACTACAATGCAAGTCTTTGAAGAAATACTGATAAAAAAATATTTTTTTACTAATAAATGCTCTTTTAGTGTGAAATTATAAGTTTTGCATAAAGTAAGGTGGATAAAGTGAGTCCACGGGCACTTTATATTATTTAAATACTGACTTATATAAAGAAACTTTTGTCATACATCCAACGTGTTAGGTTATGCTTAGTAAAAATTCCTCTATCTAAGGATGTATTCCAGATTACATGGATAAAACTTAATCAGTAATATGTTATATGTCTTGTAAAGAGTTCAATTGAAAACATTAAGACGGTTTCAGGACTTTTTTTTTATAAATATTAAATTTATTTATTTTTGTCGCATCAAGCAATTGAAATTAGAAAAGCTGAGTAATCAAAAGATGCGCAAAGGTGTGCCTGTAGGAAGACTTTTGTATGACATATTTATTTCTTTTTAGTTGACAAGCGGTGGTCCTTTGTTTATTTTATTTTATTTGAATGTATTTTTTTTTGTTTTAATATATGGAATTTTAAAAAAGTTTTAATTCGCAATAATAATAATAATAATAATAATAATAATAAAAGAAATTGATATGTTTTCGTATAATGCTTTAAACCAGGGCTTCCCAAACTTTTCAGCCAAAGAACATCTTTCAAAGACCAACATTTAGTGTGGACCCCTTTTTAAAAATCACTTAGGAGCTGTGCATAAATGACGTCACTTCTTTTTTCATCATACTTGAGTCCTTCCCTCTTGTCAAAAAGTCTTACAGTTTAAGTTATCCCCTCTTGTCACATATGATGTTTTTCTTAAGCATTTTATTATAAAGAAATGTTATTTTTAAGAGTTGTGTTGTGTCACACTTATCGTTAGCTTTTCCTCTCCCCTTGTCACAAACTGTCACAATTTCATGAGCGACTTCCCTTTCAAAGCGAGTAATCAGTTGTGGGCGGTTTCTTGGTAGGTAGTTTAAAATGCTTAACTTTATTTACAAATTCAAAAGTATAACAATCAAATTGATTAGACATCAATTTTTTTTCTCAAAAAATCAAATTGATCATATAGATTTATTGAAAAAAAACAATTAAAATTCGAAATTGAGCATCGAATTAATGGAAACCGTGTGGTTGTTTAACTGGCACAATTTTAATATATTGGATTTCGTTTTTGAATGCTGGAGTTGAATAATAGGTTCAGAATCTGGACAGTTTCAGTATTTAGTCTTAATATCCGACTTTTTGAAATCTTGATTGGTATTTGCTAGGCCGCGTCTTCGGATGATATTAGTTAATAAATATATTTATAACCTTTAAAATGTTTTTTTTTCGATTTTAAACAAAAGCAATCTTGAAAATTAAAAATAATAGTATTAAAAGAAAGGAAGGAGATTTTCTGCGTGTGATAGAATGAGTTTGAGACTTATATGCTATATATATTGCAATGCTAAGCGCAAAAGTGGTATCTGCAGTCGAACTCAAACTGGGATAAAATTCTTTAAAGTTTTGAGCCATGATGTATTTGATTCAGCTGAAACTTTTCGGAATGTTTTTAAAAATATTTCCAGTTCTCAAACGGCCCTATCATTTTGCATTTAGGTAAAATACGTCACAAAGAGCCACCTGTTGGCGATAATTAAATTATGCTAAAAGGTGCAGATACGACTTTTGTGCTAAGCACGGCAGTATAGTACTCGATTTATAGCGTTATTTTAGCAAATTCAGCCAAGCCTTTTCTCACGCGATTAGAAACCGATGACGTTGTTGGCCGACAAAGAAAGAAAACTCATTGAATTAAAATGCTTATCTTTTGTCAGTTTCTTTGTTGTTATCAATTTCAATACTTGTCATTGAATTTAGTATAAGGTGCTTAAAAGGATTTTCAGTTTCACTTTTCATTCTGCGTTTGCTACTAGCAAAATTTTACAAGTAAGGATTATCTTTCTTTTCTCGTATCTCCTATGTCCTCTCGAAGACAATTAAATCTATTCAAAGGTAAAATGTTTTTGAATAGTAAAGTTCCTTTTTTTATGACGTCGGCAATCAGAGTTTTTTGTTTTTTTAATCCGAACTTAGTACTTGTTATCACAAAAGTTTGATATTTTTTTCACACCTGGTTCACAAAAAGAATGACTTAGTTAATGAAATAGACAAAAAAAAAACCCATAGGAAGGTTTCCTCCGATAATTCTTTGTTATGCATCGATTTCCAGCTTGGAAACAGAAATCACTGTCTTTTCAGTCCAAGCATCTTCCTTGGCCGGAAATGCTTTTTCTTCCCCTTCAGTACTGGAACGTAGCAGGGAAGAAGCATTCCGTGCCTCGGGGCTATTGAGCAAAACATCATCTCACTTCGAAGAAAATGTCTCTTTATTTTTTTCTTCGTACCTCCAACTATTTCTTCCAAAGGCCATGAAAATGGATATCGAGCCGTGGATAAAAGTATTTGTATTTCTGTGTGACATGCCAAGTAGAGTGTTTATGGATAGGGTTATATATCTAAATGATATCGGGACGAAAGGGATTAGAGCTCTGACTCCCATTCTTGGTAAAATTTTTTTTCTATGACGGATATTGTGCTATCATTCTTAACACCTTATTCATTCAGAAGGCCCTAAGCATGAATATTCTGAAAGTATGAAATATATCTGTTTATGATTATGATGCACATAGAAATGAAACTGTATTTTGTTCTTTTTTTTTTCTTTTTTTTAAATAATCCAAAAGTTAAAATTCCGTTTGGCAACTTACTTTGTACCTTTATTTATGGTTTTAAATTTCGCTTGTCAATTAATGTTTTTTATAATGTTTAAAATCATTCGAAATAAAATATTTTTTTAATTTATGGTTAAATTTAACTTTTATATATATAAAAGTTAAATTTATGTTTTGTTTATTTATTTACTTGTTTTTTATATTTGTTTCACAATTTTTGTTTTTCTGCGCATTATTCTTTGTATGCCAGTAGGTGGTGACATTTTCAGATACGCTTTGCTCATTGAACATTTTTAACATGGATATACTTGTGTAAAATTTCATTGAAAAAGCATATACATTTTTACATTCACCTTCAATCCCATTGTTATAAAAATATATTTAATGAAGCATATGCTAAAATAAATTACGTTTATCATATCCATTGTTGCGCAAATATAATACTTTCCCAAACACTTTTTAAAATTTAAATCATTGCATGAAACGTAATAAAAAAACTTTTTTTCACACAATCATGAACTTGTGTAACCAGAAGAAGGAATGTTTTAGTAGCTGAATTTTAAAATGATAATCACAATCGCGAAATATCACAGCGCGGCTGCCACCAAAAGCTATAAACAAAATAAACTTTTAGCTTATTTTGAAGAACACCAGCTGGCAAGTCAATAAGTAAATCATTGATTTTAATAGCAATTGCCGTTGCAGTAATGACCCAGTCATTTGCTCAGCCACTTCGGCTATTGTTTACCTGCGTCGTAGCAGGAAGAGAAGAAATCGTTACTTCTCCTTGCTACCAAATCAATCTTTTGAAATAAGTCTTTTGTCATGCAAAGCGTCTCGAGTGTTTGTATTGTACTTCTGGGTTGCAATGTTTTTTTTTTCTTTACAATGTTAACATACAGTTTATCAATTTGCTATTTAGGTAACCAAAAGTATTATGCAGCTAAATAAAGTTACTTTTATAGTTTTTCTTTGGGAAGGTTGTTGTTGGATTAATAACGGTAAGTAAAAGCTCTTTAAGTGTCACAAAAGATTCTACATGTTTTAAATTTCACTTGCTGAAAAAGTAGTGAAAGTGATATTCAATAAATTGAATTTGCTGCTCATGCAGATTTGAAAACACTGTAGACTATATTACTTATGGGTTGATCAATGAAATTTATAGTAGTTGGAAACATTGATTTACTTTTGTTAACGATGAAATTAATGTAATTGTATTAGCATAACCACACAAACACACAAAAAAGTTATCATTCACAATTTAAGAATATGTCGTGACGTTCGCACTTTAAGTGATATTTAGAGCAATGACCATTGAAATCACCCATGAATTGCACAAACATATTTAAAACAAAAATGTGCTTTTTTTGAAGTAATTGATTGTTTCCAACAAAAAATTCTCAAAGCAACTTTTGAAAATTTAGTTTTGAAAGACTTACACAATCTGTTAGACTTCACAACCAAATGACTTCTAAAATGTGGTATATTTTCTAAATAGTGTTTGGTTGCAGCTAGGGATGCACCGATAAGCAAATTTACCGATTACCGATTACCTATTAATCGGTTGTTGATAATCGGCCGATTAATCGGCTCAGCCGATTAATGATAAGGATGTTTGTGTTTAATACTACCAATTTTACCATCACTGTTTTTTCTCTCTTATACAATTCCGAGTTTAGAAATAGTAAGTAATTTATTTCCAAGAGAAGATTTTTTTTTTCCATTTTCCCAATTTTCACAAAATAATTTCAATATTTTATCAAATTTCTTAGAACCAATTTTCATATTATTGTCAATAACATTGCATTAACACATTGTTAATTATGTTAATTGGACATTAAAATTCAGAAAATTGGGAAAGGGAGTCTGTTCTCCAATTTAGGAGTACTTTTAATTTAAATTTTTTAGTAATTAGTAGCTATTTAATTCAAGACTTTTGTTCTTTGTGAAAATTAGAGCTTATCTAAAACACTATACTAAGGAGGAAACTGTCGCCACATGAAAACTGTTGCAACATTGTCTATGTATATTTATTCAAAGTAGAAGAATTAATTTATGAAAAAACTTTATATCAACTCTGAGGAATATATTACTGTTAATAAAATTATTAATCGAAGTTTCTTAGTGAAGGTGTACTTTAAGAATAAAATTAAAAAAAAACATTTTTGGACGATTATGGCCGATTAATCGGTGCATCTCTAGTTGCAGCTATATGCTATAAATATGGCTTCCTGAGTTTTATAAATAATGGTATCACTTTCTTGGAAAAGATGAATCTAAAGACTTTGTACTCGACACGTTTATCTCGACACATTTCACTGTCGTTAAAATAAGTAAAAAATTAATAAACCGCAATATTGTTTCATTGTATTTTACCATAGGTACTGAAAAATTTAGTGCCCTAAAGTTGCACGCAATCTTTAAAGATCGTTTAAGCCGCTGTAAGTCATCTTTAGAGAAAATGATATCATGCACACAAACAGACCAGATCGTGCTTTTATGTAGCAACTTCTTCGCACGTAAGTGAAAAAATGGAATTGAAGGGCTACGAATTCGTATAGGTGCGGTTGATATCCTAAATTTGAAATTGGCGTTAAAAGGAGACAAACATTTTTCAAAAATGTTTCCTCCGGTGAAACAGCAACAATATCGGTGCATTTGTTGTGGGAAGGGTTGAAACTTCCTCTAATTAAAATTTCCTCCCTCTAAGTACTGTTCTTATTTCTACCTGACAGATGATCCTCATAGTTAGGAAGTTGTTCCGGCGATTTAGTTTACATTTTTTGCATTATTTTTAATGAAAAGAAATGATGCGATATTTTACTTTTAGAATCTATTACTTTATTATTATTTTTTCATTTAAATGTCGGTTTATAAACAACTTAAGTGGTTCCTAAGTGAGAAAAAAAAATGTATGAATAAAAATCTCTAAAATGGAGGAAACAATTGAAAAAGAAGGTTTCAAGTTTAACTTAAAGCGCAATTAACAAAATGAAGCATAGTCAATGATAGTTTATCTATTTTTTTAATAGCCTCAATGTTCTAAGCTCTGTTATTTTTATTGAATTGTATTTATCACTTTCGTTACTATGACCATGGTAGAATTATAATGTGAAATTATATTTATAATTTGAAAATTATTTGGCCGTGATTGTGCTTAGAAAAGTTCGTTTTGAAAAACAAATGTCTGTAAAATTAATGTCTACGTTTGTCTATTGAATGTATTCATAGTTAGCCAAAAGGAGAAATCTAAAGTGGAGGTGGCTCAAAGTTTACCTGAAAGCAAAAGAAAAATTACGTATATTTAGAGCAAATTTACGAGTATAAAATTACGTATAATGCCTTAATTTAGTTATATATAACTGTATATTAAAAAATAAACTTTTATATGTACTGAAAAGTTCACTATGTAAGTGAAATGATACATCTGATAAATGAGTATATTGTTGCACATTTTCAAACACCAATAGGGTTTTATCAACTGTAAAAAGGTATTCCAAAATAATTTCCAAATACTAACTTCAGGTTAGTTGAAGATTTACAGTATGCTGTGTACAGTTTCATGAAATTAAGATCATCAAACTGATTTGAAAAACTCGTTAAGAAATTTAGCACTGGGCCTACTAGTGCTTTTAATTATTATTTTTCTTAGATTCAAACCTACTAAAATACTTGGAGGTGCAAATTTAACCGGAGTTGCTCCAATATACCCTGATTTAATTTTTGTACCAGTTTTCAGAATTTTCAATATAGTGCTTTTTGAAGTTTTAGTACATTATTTAGCAAGTTTTTTAAACAGCTATATATCTTTAATAGTTCCTACCGCTCAGCTTTGTTGAAGCAGTACAGAATTCTTAATTACTAACTTTTTTTTGCAATGATGAAGTCCTTCAATAAAAAATAGCATTAAGGTTTAACGCTAAGCTTGAAGTAATGGTTTTACTTTTCAAAAAAAAAAGCTATTTTTGAACTCAAAGAGTTTAAGGAATAAGAAGTTTAAAAAAGCCATTGTAAATAAAACGTCAGGGATAAGGTTTAAGCTTGCAATTTCTGACTAAAATATAATATCTGAAAGCACAGACCAATTGATAAAAAACCTTACACTGACAAAGAAAAAATATTACACCTTTAAACTGTTATACTTGACCTTATTTACTTGGATGCGAAAATATTTAATTCAATTCGAGCAGGAAATTTAATAAAAAAACTATTCTGACGTACAAAATACTGCGTTAAACATTTACCTCACAGTAATCAGACTTTAAGTAAAGCGGAAGTACAAAATATATGTAATAAATAAAAACCGTTGTTTTTTAACTGTTTTAGACAGCTGGCATCTTCTTTCTCTTAAGCAATCGAGTTTCTTTCTGAAGATACATTAAATCAAATTTCGTTTTGTACAGAATCAAAAAGCAATGGAGAGCAAAATTGAATTTCTGCGTTCTTGTTTTAGATTCTTTGGGGGACACGAAGGAAATAGAAAGTAAACTTTCTCGTTATTTAGATTGTAAGTGGCTACAGGATAAAAACATGTCTTTATACTTTCTTGAAATTTCCTTAAAAATGAAGAAATCTAAGAGCGTTGTATATAGCTGGGGTTTGAATGTTTTACACGAAAGAGAATAAATATTTTCAAAGTTGTGCTTTGTCTGTTTTTATTTACATTTTTTGTTTCTAAAGTAATAATAGTTTAAGCTTAATGCTTTTTTTTTCTGTTTTACGTTTATTACTTAAGAATACAACACACTGTTAAGTTTTTCAATAGCGGTTCATTATCATTTTGGACTTTATTATCTGGTTATAAAAAGCAAGGAAAGCCTATGCCTACGTGCATAGGGGCTCAGATCATACTTTTTTGCTTTTACGGGCAACTGGAAGTTTCAAGCTATTTATAGCTAACCAGACCTAAAGAATATCAAGTTCCTACACTTCTTTTGTTACGTATTAATCTCTGACAAATATTTACCTCTGAACCCATATACTTTTGCATGCACATATTATGTGAAGCAAATAACACGGCGTTTTACAAATAAGGGAGACTGGGGCTATTTGGTATAAGGGGTACGTTAGCACTGTGCCTTTATTTTCTTTTTATCCAGCTATATATGCCAACTCACCCCACCATGATGTTGGCGTGACATCGCATAGTTATAGATACCTATATAGACCTACCTGCTGTCCCTTATTCTAGTACGGGTAATGCTGATGTTGAAATTGTTACTACTACTGGTTAGGGGTAGTGGTAGTGTTGAAAATGTCCCTAGTGCTAGCGTTGAAAGGAGTGAACCTTCAATCCCCCCCCCTATATGCCCCCCTCCGTTATGCCAACCCATATTATACCCCAATGCATCTGCCAACTTGCCCGACTCCAGGGTAAGTTGGCACTGTTGAGGCGCCTTCGAAAAACATTTTTTCTAGTTTTCCAGTGAGTTTTAGATGATGTTCCTAGTGTGTATTTGTAGCTAATATGTTACCATATCAGAGGCATAAATCACTTTTACTGTAAGTACAACAGAAAAATTACAAAATTGAGAAGTAAAAACTATGCCGACTAGCCCCGGTGTCCCCTACTGTTACACTGCGTCTTTTTTTTTTTAAATTACGGATTGTTCTTACATTTTCCAAACTTTTCAATAATGTGCGATGTGTGCATGCTATCAATATTTTGACAGTTAATAGTTTTCTTGCATAATTAAACGCTTTAGGAAAAACACTCACTTACATTTTAGAAAACAGATATCAGATTATAAATGAGTAATTTAGAGCACCTGGCGAAGGACCTGCAGCCATTGGGGAATACTAACAGCAACGAAAGTTCTCCAAAGAAGTAATCCCTTCTTTACGGCGGAGCACTCTACCAAAACAAAAACGATGAGGAAGATTACAAAATTGTCAGTTTTGAAATATTTTCAGCAACGGAGAATTATGTCAAAATTAATATGATTGATTAAGATTTCTGCTTTCAAATGCTAGTTTGCTCAAAGATTTAAATTTATTGGATAAAATCCTTCTAACTATATTCAGATTAGTTGCATTATTTGTTAGATGTTATAGAAATGAAGTAATGGAAAGCAGTATGGGAAAACATACGTATTTACAAAATATAACTTAACCAAAATCTTTCTACATTTATTGCATCTTGGTTTCAAATAGTTCCTGGAAAGCATTTTATAGCACGCTTCTTTTTAAAATGATAAACTAGCATGTTGGGTGTATAGAAAAAAAAATCTTTTGAGGTACTAATATCCGTTCTACAAAGCACTACCTTCGCCAATTGTTTTAACAGTTCTAACAATGTATATCTTATCCAGTATTTTCTAGGTGTATCAGATAATATAAATCATACAAAAGGGGTCGCCTTCGAATAATGTCCCAGTTTGAAGGAGCAGAGAGGTTCGGGAAATTGAGACAATTTGTGAAAAGGGAAATGTAGGGTATCAAGAGTTGTAAAACCAAACATTTTTGTTAAAGTATTTTTTTTTAAAGTTCAGGTAATATTAAGTGATAAGTAATTATATACGAAGGAAAGGTCAAGTGTGACTCTAAGAGACAAGCTGTGTGTGGAGGGGGGGGGGCTCAAATAGGTTGAAAAAGTGACATTATTTGTTTACTGCCCCAAACAATTTATTAATTCCACACATTATGCTGAGTACAACTTCCTCTCGATGATCGCTTAGTCACTGATTAAAATTCTCATAACTCGTATTTATTTTACTTAAGATTCAGGTATTAGATTGTTCTGAGTTTCTGGCTAGTTTTACCTAAATCAGTTCCAAACAGTACAGGGCTCCTGCACCCAATGGCAAACAGAAAGCTAAAAGATCCAGACTAGCGCAACAAAAAGCATCTTATTTGCAACAAAAATGGAAAGTGTCTCATACAAAATGTCTCAATCTGAACAACACAACTGTTTTTATCAGAATGTAACTACAATTTGTGTCTAAATAAGTAAGTTGTCCCAAAATGTATAAATATTTTACAGTGAGTAGATTAAATTGTTTAAGAAATGATATAGACAAAAACAAAAAGATCAGTTCAAAATTAAATATCAAGGGCTTTTATCTTTTTTTTCTGTAAAAAAATGGTAACTTTGGCGATATTTATTTTAAAACATTAAATGAAGTACGGCTTTTATTGAATAACTGTGTCAAATATTAAACGATGAGATCTATCACATTTTTTCAAAAAAGTCTGCAATATTTCATGTGCCTAAGAATTCACTATTCATAAGTTCCGTGAATCTATAGAGAGTAAAACTGAAATTATCAGCAATATCTTCTGTGCATTATGCATCCTACAAAAGTTAGAAAACTTTCAAAATATTCATAGGTAAATTATGATTGAGACAGACAAGATGTATATAAGTATATTTAATACAATGTATAGAAATAATAAACCGACGGATCAGTTTTAAACAGATTTAATACTTGGAAATATTAATTGAATTTTGAATAGAAGTATAAATTAATCCATATGAATTAATCCACCTTATTGTCAAGAGAAAAATTATACAAGAACTAAAAATGCTCTACATAATATCAATTGGTATAATAATTTTTAACCGGGAACCCCTTTATTATTTATTAGGAATTACACCATTTCGAAAAATGACAAAAGGAGAATAACTATTATTTAAAAAAAAATCGTTCTGCATAAAATATATTCAAATAAGTGGATTATGATACTTTTATCATGACTCATGTCCTATTACTTGGTTTAGAAAGTAAAACCTTTGTGCCATGAAATAACATTTATCGTTAAAATGATTATTCACTAAACTGTCTGAGGCAACTGAGCAAATTAGCGACAATGATTGTAAACGACTCCTTTGTGAATATTTGTTGCAGACATCTGTTTAATAACCCTGTCCACATAAAGCCTTCGTAAATTTCAGGAAAACTAAATGATGTCGCTTAGGAAGGACGAAATTGGAGCTATTAAGAAGTGTAAATATATACTTTGCTACAAAGTAACTTTATACTTAAGCTTAAAAAGCTTAAAACGCTCTGGAAAATTCTGCAAATGGAGAAAAATGGCACATGCTCTCAACTTCATCTGTATATTTAACTAGTAAAATTAAAATCAGTTAATGATTTATAGTTGATGAAGATATGAGATAATGGCTACTAAATTGTAACAAAATGTTTTTTTTCAAATGTATAAAGCAAATAATTTGGACTACAAGCTGTTGGATCCTATTCTTAAAGTAAGAAAACGAAGTTGAATAAGACAATTGCGTACTCCTCGCGTACTTAGAGGATGCGGGTAGGATGGCAATGTAACTAAAGTCTTCTTCCAGTAGTTACATTTTTGCTACTTTCGTAAACTAAGGAACAATCTACAAAATGAAATCGGTTTGGTTTGATTTTTTAGTTGTTTTACAATTAAGGAATCGGGCTAATCTCAAAAATAAAGTTTCTTATCCAAACCACGTCAGGGTTTTATTTACATCTTATGCAAATGTCACTATTTTCCTTTGGAGATTGCATAGCACAGGAAACCTTACTGATCTCCTATTGACTGCAAAAAACCTTTTTTTAATTGAAATTAAACGTATTTTTCAAAATATTACAGTTGTTACTTGTGACAATTTTTTAATCACTTTGTCACGCCAAAAATCAAAGAATTAATAATCATTCAATGTTTCTCAGTAACACAAAAATGTAATTTTTAATGTTATATATGGAAATTTAATGGTTTTGCTACAATAAATATTTTTTTATCCTATAGCTTTTAAAAAATGGCCAATATTTATCATGTTGTAAAATGTTGATGTAATTGAGTAGCTCTGAGATTAATATTGCACTCGATGGCCATAACTTAGTAAACAACTAAATTATTCCAAAATCTGGGATTTTCGAGATAAGTAAATATTATCATGTTATTAATATATCTTATTGGTTTAAAAAACAAGTATATGTCCGTTGTATTCATTTAAAACTGAGAGGAAAATCCTGCTTAGTGAAAGTCGTACATATGCTTATACAACTATTTATAAGGTTTCTAATTGAAACTCTGCGAAACAACGCTAATCGGTTTATAAGCATGGTCCCGAAACGTATATATCACGCAATTCAACTGGCACATGTTTTTGTCTTTGTCCAACAGCAATGAATTGAGTGATAAATGGGTCCAAGTTCCCTCTGAGAAGAATGCAAAGCAATTATTTACCACCTCTGTTCTCCTTTCTGAAAAGAAAAACGAGCCTCGGCAAAGACAAAGAGGAAAAAGAAATATTCGAGATTATGCATTTGCCATCGATTGGCAACGCACCCGCTTTGGCCGGGCTGCCTTATAAATCATACTTCCACGTGACAGGTGAGCTAGGACTTTCAGAGGCTGCGTGAGGGGGATTTTCAAATTAAATACCTTTCCGGGGGAAAAACGTAGGGAAATAAACTTTTGTTTTCGTTTCGTAGTAAAAGCTTTTCATCAAATCGTGAGGAAAATGAGAATGGGATGGGAAAATAAAACAACTCTACCTTAAAAAGCTGAAGCTAATTAAGTTTTCACAAAGAGAGCCCGCTGTGTCTTTTAGCGAGTTGTCATTGCGGAAGGAGGAATTCTTAGCATTCGCGAATTCTTTGAATTGTTACAAAGGTGGTATCAAAATGCTGAATAAGGTTGTGGATATTTTAATCAATGTTGCTAAACCGCAGCTATAATAGTAGCTTCCGTTTTGCGTTTCTTGAGAAAATGATGTTTCCGTTGAAGAATTTTAAAATTAATCTGAAATTAACTCGATGCACTTAAGGGGTAACTTAAGACAATTGTTTGGGTTTCAATTTTCTCTTGTTTAGTTGATTGTACTGTCAACGTTTGAAAGTAATTGTTTTCATTGCACATCCTGACGTTTTAACAGACCGTACCTAATCCTGAAGAATGGTTTTGTTTTATCATTTATACTTAGCTATCATGCAAATTTGTTTTTAGTAATTAATTAATTGCGATTAGTATTTTCTATTGATCGATTTACTCTGATAATGCGTTCGGTCCTCCAAAGCTTGAGACATAATACAAATTATTTGAAGATTTGCAGGTACGTTATGACTACAGGAATGGCGTCGCTTTAAATAGTTTGTTTTCATGTTGAAGATTATGCTCAACTTGAATACAGATTCTTTACTTATAGTTAATAATATGAAGGCTGGATTTGTATTTAGTAATTAATTAATTGCTACAGCTTCAGTGTTTTACAGATCCAAGTAGAAATCTAAATATAAACGTTGTTTCAAGCTAAGTAGGCTTACAACTTCTAGTGACTTTCAGTCAAAAGAGAGTTTTTCAATTTCAATCTATACATACTCTTAATACTCTTCTATCCATTTCCATTTTGGTTCGATATAAGTCAGAAGAGTCTTGGAAAAACATGGACATTTTTCAGAAAGGATTTCTTTAAATTCCAGGATTGGTATTTTTCAAAGGATAACTTATCGCTTACTGCGGCAAGTCGAATATTTAATCTTCTATTGCATCAATTATTTTCCACGAATATGATTTTTCACTTAGTATTTTATACATGTTGCGTTGTGCATCTACAAAAATGAAAAAAAAAAAATCTTGCTATATTTTTTGAAGACGTATGTTAAAAAACATAGGCTTTAGAAATGTATAGCAGATCTTGTTTGGAATCCAACATAAATGACATTTTATCATTAAAAAAAACTTTTTAGACAGTTTTAAATCAACTTGCACAAATGTATTTGCACTTTTTCCCCATAACAAACTTTTGTGGTTAACTTTTATGTACTTAAAACAAGCTGACCCGCGCAAAGCTTTCACCTTTAACAGCGGCAATTCAAAAATCCGATTTTTTCAGCGGTATTTTTTTTTAACTAGGTACAAAGTTAATTGCTTCTTTTTCTGATTGAAAAGAAAGGAAATCATGAATAAATTCTGTAGTTTTACGATGTATTAAGGAAACAACAAAACGAAACACCTTTAAGAAAGATTCTTTATGCTAAAAAAAGCATTTTCTTTTCCTGGGTTAATGCAATTGTAAAACTTGTTTAAATTCCTACAATTAGTTTAGAATATATATTCTAGGAAATTTGGACCCACGTTAGCTGGCGAAAAAAAGTGGGTTAAAAGTGACAGCACCCATAGATGGATCGAACCTGCGTTCTTCGAGTTTGTAGTGCCTAGCTCTATCCATGTACGCAATTGCATATTAGCTTTCGGATGCTTTTTCTTGAAATTATGAGTAATAAAAAACAGAAAAAAATATTGTTTGACCTAAAACATATAGTGTGTATATTTTTTGTCAACAGCCAGAGTGTAAGCTTTAATATAAGTAATAAATCGTGGAATTTACGAATTACGAAGAAATAAAGAAGCTCTCGTGTGGTGACAAGAAATAGGTTAGAGAAATAATATGTAGGATTTTAAGTAACGATTTAATAAATAAAAATGTTTTGCTTTCGGATTTTAACAGTACAAGAAAGAAACAAAAAATGTTCACTGTTTTGAATAGCTGTATATATAATATTTAAAAAAAAAATGGATTTCAAAAATGTCTTCAAAAATGACTCCTTTTTTGCTTCAGATGTAAAATAACAACATTCATGACACTTTTATAATTTAAAAACTTTTAAGAGTTTTCAATCAATTTGCACAAGGGTCGTAGCGAATATATTTGCACTTCGCTCCCAGCACTTTAAACTTCCGTGATTATTTTTTATGTATTCAAATACACGGAGCCTTTGTCTATCTTACTATGAAGTAAAAACTTTCAAAAAACCTTTGTATTGTTTTCAAAACAATTATTTGCACGTGTTGCGGGTGTGACGAAAAAAGACGCCCACAGCAAGCAAAAATCTTTGTTTTTTAAAATGCAATTCTTTTTCAGGAACTTGATACTTTATATCATGACACGTAATGTTTTTATTTGAATACATAACAGTTAAAAACCAAATTTCATATAAAGATCCGTAAATAAAATGCAAATGTATGTTACGTTAAAATGTCGCACCCAAGCAACTGTATTCAGCAACAGTTAAAGTCAAACACAAAACAAATAGTGAACTTACCATTCAAAACTCACCTGTTTTCTTAAATATTTCATCAATAAACACGAAGAAAATATCTCGAATATTTTCTTAGCGTTTCCTAACTTTAGCCGAAAGTGATTGAGGAAATATTAAGTGGAATATCGCGATTAGCATTTTCTATTCATCGTTTTACTCTGATGATGCGTCCAGGTCCTCCAGAACTTGGGACATAATGAAAATTTAATTGAAGATTTGCATATAAGTGTTCGCTGAATCACGATTACTATGTTCACCACCATTGAACATGCTTTCGGAGGATTGGCATGCCTACAGGGATGGCGTCGCTTTGAATAATTTGTCCTTATGTTGAAGTTTATGCATAACTTGATTCCGAATTCTTTACTTATAGTTAGTGCTGGGAAGGTTGTGTTAAAAATATTCTGCTGCTTGAAATGGAATGTTTCTAAATGTGTAGAAGATACAAGTAATTGTGCTGAATTTTTGTTTGAAGTCCTCACATTTATGAATGTTTAATGAATGTATGGTGAATGCAACAATAAGGGTTTGCTTAAGAACATTAAGTCAGTTGCAATTCGTTTTTTCAAGAATTTTGTCATGACATTTTCAAGCAGTTTCAAACAAACCGTTATTGTTTGAACATTTATACATCAAATTTAATACATAAAATCATTGAAAATATGCGTTACTTAAAGTAAATTATTAAATGATTAATAACCTTATCTATCTTATACTAATGACCCTACTGATACTAGCAATAGGTCACATAGATTGGGTCAAAATAGTTTATTTTGTATAATTTTAACTAATAAAAAGTGCTTAAATAATCAAGTAGAGTGCTTAAATAATCAATCTGTTATCACAAAAGGACTTCAGCCCTTTTTTAGGGGAACCACTTGGTAATTAATGAGCTTTATTTGTACCAGTTATGGACCGTAAATGTATTCATAATGTGGTATTAGTTTCATTACTGGTTCTGATTATTAGATTACAAATTAAAATTAAAACGTTTGGAGCTTTATTCAAATAATATACAAAGCATTAAAACATCAAATTAAACATTACTTAATGTTCTAGTAATTAACCAACTTGCCCATTGATGGGAAACTAACAAAACATGATCTTAAAAGGCTCATTTGAATGCCCATTTATATACAATTGAAAGGTAATTTTATGTTTTATGAGCGTGATCCACATACTATTAAGTGTTAAATGAAATGTAAAAATACATTTTATACAATGAAACTATTACAGTTATTTAGGGGGTATCTTTGAACTGAATATCTTTAAGTATAACATATTATTTTATGATTTGACAAAAGAATGTATCACTAGGCCTTCATTGTTTTCTTTCTATATATATTTTTTATTTGACCTTAAAATAAAAAAAATCGAAATGGCCCAACAAAATCCAAACTATCTCAAAGATACCCTGAATTAAAGCCCCTAAATAAGGGGAGCTGACTTATCCTACATGTTTCTTCTAAAAGTGTATGTGAAGTAATCCTAGTATCAGTACCAAAAACGTGTTGAAGAAAACTTTTGTCACACACACAATCTTCAGATGCATTGCTTGTTTGATGTTACATCATTTCCGTCTATAAGCTATCATTGACTTTAAGAAATCAGTTATCTTGCTTCATTTGCTAAAAGTATCATTTTACTTAAATGTTCATTAGTTATTTTTACGGCGGTTTAACCAGTTACTAGAATATTACATTTTAAAATTCTTTAAGCGGGGATGGATCCAAACACCCCCTGGAACCAAAATGCCGGATAGGTCAGTCTGCCCTTTCAAGGCATTCTACCTTGAATGACTCTAATTCAACAAAATAGCATCTAAAAATAAGATTTACCCATTAAAAGAGTATGTTATGGTTGGCAAAAAAAGCTGTTAACATTTCTTGATGAATTAATTTGTCTAATTCATTCAGCAATGGATACCCAATGTTTTTTCTTTTGCATATTTGAAGGAAAGGGTTTCACCCAATTAGATATTATTTATTCGTTGCATTTTAAATTTAATTTTTGTGTAATGTGCTGAACTTGTTTTGAAAGAAATTTATTTTAAAATCTGATAATACGTACAAAGTGTAAAAATTTACATAAGTGTCAGTACTGACGTAAAGTCAATTTGCAAGCTGAAAATTACACAATTAAAAACATACTGTACATATCTAGCATACTGTACATATCTAGCATAAAATATAAACTCGTACAACTATGCTCACTTAAAGCAATCAATAAACTGAAAACTATATAACCTTTTTATTTGAAACTATTTTTAAATTTTTATTTCGCAAGTGAGTAATAAAAAAATAAACAAATACAAAGAACATGTTTGCGACATCAAAATATTTAGCTGATTCAAAATCGAGTGATTCAGTACGTATCTTATTACCATTATTTTCAATGATAATTACAGATGGCACGAAGAGCAATTTGAACAAAGTGCCGAATGCCATTTCTCTCCATAAGCTATTATTGAGCTCAAAAAATCAGTTATCTTTCTGTATTTGCTAAAAGTATCATTTTACTCAAATTCTCATCAAATTTGTTTTACTACTTAGCAACCAGTTACTATAATATTACATTTTAAAATTCTTCAAGGCGAGGCTGTATCCAGACAATTCATGGAGCCAAAATGTCATACATCTCAGCCAGACCTCACAAGGAGTTACAGCTAGAATGACTGTAATGAAACAAAATAGTATCTAAAAATAAGATTTTCATTTACTAAACTATTAATAATTTGTAAGAAAAGCAGTCGAAAACTGCTTTTCTTACAAATTATTAATAGTTTTGTAGCCAAAACTATTAATAATTTGTCGTGTTTAACCCATGACGTAATAGTTTCTGCGCACCTACTCTGCCTGTTCTGTTTATTTACCCTCACGTTTCTTGCATTCCTGGTTCACTTGACTGGTGTCAGTGAACCATCATCTTTTTGCACTGATGATGGGGCTTCATTTATAATAGCCCCGAAATAGCTATTTGCCAGAGTTTTCTAACTCTTTTTAATCCTTTTATTTGTACTTGTAGACACGTTGTCTTGCATTTTTAACTTTATTAATAATTTAACTGCTTAATTCTTCTGGAAAACCCAAAAGCAATGTGTATGTCGTATACGTATAAAGGATATTTATTTATTACTTTCATTTTTACTTAAATACTTTCAGAAACTTAAAAACTCATATGCCTATTACGCTTCCTTCCCTTTAACAAGATTAGAACTTCCACTGCATTCCACTGACTCTACACTCATATGCACTGACATATCCAGCTCCTTCAAAACTAACATAAGCCTGTCACACTTACTTTCGTGAAACATCTGTATCCTGTGTCTATTTCCGTCCTAGAAGATACTTTTCATGGATGAAACTAGAAAGAAATACACGAAAGACCTATCCAATTTCTTTTAGTTACCTATTTCTCTTATTCGTTGGAATTTTCGGTGGTGAAAAAAACGACTTTTATGGAAAAAAGGAAAAGAAAATATGCACAAATAGGATTTTTTCCGTTCCTATAGAAATTTAAGATCATGGACAGAATGCATTGAAAATTTTCACTCTAAGTATGTTACAGAAACGTAACTTCTAGATTTTAGGATATAACTTGCATTTTTGGTTCTTTTTATGTCTTGTTTTTAAGATCGAGAAGTCTGTTGAAAACTCATACATCGCATTTCCCATGGAAATTTTGCACCGCGTATCAGTTTACTTCAACACCCCTTGTAACGTGAGCATGAAGTGGTTTCTGCAGAAAACTGATACCAAAATTTAAAAAAAATTAAAAACTTTTTTCTGTTTTAATCAAAAAACTTAATGTTTATCAAAAGTTCAACATGAGTAAGAAAGTGGAGCCTATGGGAATTTCGTAGCATTGGGGGAATGTGAAATGAAGTGAATTTGGAGGCAAAGTTTGAAAAAAAATATCTTCATTGTTGGCAAGGCCACCTATCAAGCAATATTTTAGCTACGTTCCTAACCGTATGGTTGCTTGAGTTAAAAATTAGCTCTAAAGAACAAGGCATATAATAATGTAAATCCTTTTCATAATGTAAATCCTTTTCAAATACACATATTGAAATATTGAGTGGGTTATCAAAAATAATTTTTGTTATTTCAAAACAGGGACGTTTCTGTTATTATCATTTTAACTATTGATTGATTTTATTTGATGTTCTGTGAAGCACTCAATAAAGTAATATTATGTGTGTTTCGATTTTAAATCTTGATACAATTTTTCAAGATTACGCAGGGCAAAGTAAAACAGTCCATTTTGTTCATTCATTTATTAAAGCATTTACATGTTCATTCTTTAATTCATTAACATTGCTGCGTTTACTACACAATTCACCCATATATTACTTCATACTTTCACTTATTTATTCACATTCATTTATGTTTTTAGTCATTCACTATTTTTCCCAAATAATTGTTTTCTCACATATTAATCAATTTGCTTAGTAATTGACTCGTCTATTGTGTCATTACTTATGTGTTTATATTTTTAAAAATTAAATGGAGAAAAAAAAACATTGCAAAAATACTTTATTTTTTTCTTTGCTCCGTACGTGTTGCAAAGTTAAAATATTCCACCATTTTTCTTCTTTTAAAAAGGTACAAGTTTGCAATCACAAGTAAAACAAACATTTCAATGCAACTTTTATTGCAAAAGTCATCGTTCTGTGTCAGTGTCAAACAAAATTCTTATTCGCTCATTTTGAAAAAAAAAAGAAAAAACACACAAGTTATCGTAACTATTACACTTGTGGTGGACCACAAGTAATAACTTTAGCTACACCTAAAAACAATAACTTTAAATACAACCAAACAACTTCAACTTCCACTCCGTCTCGCTGTAAAAACAACCGCCATTGCTAACAGGAGCTCTCTCCTTATTCCGTCGTGCTGAACTTAGCTGCTTGCAAGTTTCTCGCTTGTAATGTTCTAAAGTTTTTAAAAATATTTTTAGTGTTTTATCTTTTATTTCATCTACGGTAATAAATGTTTAGAGTTTCTAAAAACAGCAAGTTGTGCAATTGAAATTATTGCCCGGATTGCACCGCCCCACACATCGTAGTGACACGCTTCTACCAAAGTGACTACCCGCTCTGCAAAGTGGCAATCCGGAGTGTAGACAGTTTACCCTGCATTTCTCAAAAAAGTTTTTTTTTTTTTTTTTTAACATGCTCCGTTTTCGAAGCTGACACAAATGACGTTTACTAATAAAAAGACAAAAATAGTTTGGTAAATAAAAAACAAAAAAATGCTATTTCCATATTGATGTTATATTCTTAAAATAATTGAAATCTTTGCTTCGTCCTGAAACTAAACTCCATTTCGACTGAAACCATAATGAAAAAAAAAATTAAAAATCTAACAAATGACTACAATTCTTAAATATAATTAAATGAAAAAAATAGTTAGGCAATTATTAAAACTTGTCTTTCAAAAACTTTTTCTGAATCAAATATATGAAATGTTATTGAAGCAGCAAAATAATTGCTTCAAATTTCAGCTTGTAATTAAATTTTCTGTCGCTCACTTTCCTGAAAATAACGATTGAAATTATTTCATGATTCGTTCAAAGAACAGTCCTGAAAGATTTAAAAAATCTAAAAAGTTTAAATCTGAGATTTGAAAAAAGAAACCACCATTTTGTTGTAAATAAAACATTTTATAAACCTTAAAAATACTGAAATGACTTTAATTGCAGAAAAATGTTGATTTTTTCCGAATTTCTCTTTATGAATAAAAAAGTAATAATAAAGAAAAATAGTATTCAAAGATAAAAAATAAAACATGTGATGTAAATTTAGACCTTATTGGGAAAAAAATCGCGCATTTATAAGTGGAAAATAAAATAGAGAATTAAGGAGGGGGGGGGAGAGAAAAAAAATTAAATTAATTTTCGATGAGGTTGTTTATAAAACTTAAGTCAAGTGTAAAAACTGCCACCTTGGGTTATTGTATACTAACTGCACAGTAAAATTATGCACTGTCTGGGAAAAAATAGGCGACTGATGTGCCTGAATTCTGCCAGTAACATATCTGGCAAAAGAAGGACATGTTCTTGATGAAAAAAGTAACCGATCTGTTATTGATCTTGAAACTTCTTCAAGCATTTGAAAACCATTCTAATAGAGTCATTCATGATTTTGGAATAAACTAGGAACCTTCTAAGAAGACATAAATATATTTCTCGTCTCTCCTGCCATAATTAAGATTACTAAAACAGCTGCTAAAGCATTTTAGCAAACAGGGCCAAAGCTAATTCAGAACTGAAAGAAATGCATAACTGCTTTTTTGCCTGCAATTCTAGCAAAGATACCCAGAGACTGCAATTGGCCCTCATTAAGAGCTTAGCCAATCTGGGCGGTCTGTAATATTGCTATTAGTAAAATACTTAACAAAAATACCCTGCGATATCACCTTGTCTGATAGGAACTTGTACGCTTCGTAGATGCAGGTTCAACTCGACTAGAGCAGTGATCGAAATCGCAGCTTCGATTTAGTTTTCCTTGAACAGCAACCTACATATTTGATAAAACAATTTAAAAATTAAGTAGAGAAGGTGAAAAAAAAGTTCGGGGAAATGATTTAATGCATACTAATGAATGTCCACTAAGGCACCTAGAAAGAAAAATTAAATTAATTTTCGAAGAGGTTGTTTATAAAACTTAAGTCAAGTGTAAAAACTGCCACCTTGGGTTATTGTATATTAACTGCACAGCAAATTTATGCACTGTCTGGGAAAAAATAGGCGGCTGATGCGACTGAATTCTGCCAGTAACATATCGGGCAAAAGAAGGACATGTTCTTGATGAAAAAAGTAACCGATCTGTTATTGATCTTGAAACTTCTTCAAGCATTTGAAAACCATTCTAATAAAGTCATTCATGATTTTGGAATAAACTAGGAACCTTCTAAGAAGACATAAATATATTTCTCGTCTCTCCTGCCACAATTAAGATTACTAAAATAGCTGCTAAAGCATTTTAGCAAACGAGGCCAAAGCGAATTCAGAACTGAAAGAAATACATAACTGCTTTTTTGCCTGCAATTCTAGCAAAGATACCCAGAGACTGCAAGCATCCCTCATTAAGAGCTTAGCCAATCTGGGCGATCTGTAATATTGCTATTAGTAACATACTTAACAAAAATACCTTGCGATATCACCTTATCTGATAAGAGCTTGTACACTTCGTAGAGCATTTGATGCAGGTTCAACTCGAATAGAGCAGTGATCGAAATCGCAGCTTCGATTTAGTTTTCCTTGAACAGCAGACCTACATATTTGATAAAACAATTTAAAAATTAAGTAGCGAAGGTGAAAAAACAGTTCGGGGAAATGATTTAATGCATAGATTTAATGCTAGGTGCCACTAAGGCACCTAGTTTAGGAAATGATTGGTTACACAAAAAGGCATTTTTCATACTCTGAATCTGTTTATTTGCTTCTAGAAAAGTGTAGCAGTATTTTCTTTTTGAGTTTAAAAGTATTTTTAAGGCAAACAAAGAAGGCTACCGCTACAGTTGCAGAATGTTTCAAAAGTAGATAGTCACTACTTACATAATTCTTTGTAACGGCTATACCAAGAGATACTGCTTGCAAAAGTGTGTGTGTATATATAAAAAAATGATTACATTGATTTACAACTCCTGTATTATGCGAAAAATTATTTTTGTACTGATTTGTTTATTAATGTAAAAGTAGCAATTGAAAGTTGTATGACATCATCATTCAAGTTTATAGATCATATTTATATTAACTCATTAATGTTTTGCGTCCCTTTTAGTGACGGTCCAAAAAAGGGTCTGATTTTCCCCAAAATGAACATTTTAACCAAATAATAGTGTTCAATTAGTACCTTGGTATTGTTTCAATTCGTTATTAACAGATTGCAGCATATAACCATTGTAAAGCGTGTTCTGTAGCAGTTTTAATATGATCTTTATCAAAAATGACATCGTTCACAATCTCAAGGAAAAAAGCTTAGTTTTCAAAGTTATTCCCAGGTTCCCAGTTTATGTTAATTGCTGATTTTATTTCTTCTTATAAAATGGCTTTTTAAATATTATATCCTAGGCAGAAATTTTTTTTTAGTAAAACAAGTATGTACCCTCTGGGGTCTATCGTTACTTTTAAGAGACGATTTTCTTTCCTTAATAAAAAAATTATTTTTACATGATATTTTTTAATTATTTTTCGTGTCCATTAAACACTGTTTGTAACCAGAAAACAAAATATCTTTGGAAAAAAAATGTCAGGCATAAATGGGTTAAGTAAAACGAAATAAGGCATTGTATACATTTATATTTGAAATGTTTTTACTGGTGCAATATTATTATCTGATACTTAAATGCAAGCAATTTAAAATACCGAACACGTACAAAGAAATATTTTCTTGGAAATAAGTGGAACCCCTTCAGAATGCCTTAATATACTATAGTAGCTAGGTTCTTGTAATATTTAGGTTTCCTTAAATGCAGTAATGTACTGACAAAGCTTTAAATTTTTAGAGACTCTTAGAATGTTGACTTAAGAATAACTTAGAATGTGGACTTAAATTAAGAAATTTTTCCATCAACCACTAGGGTTAGAAAATTTTTGGGATTTATATTTCCTTTGGGATTTATATTTCCTTCCCTAATTCCAAATTGTGTCCCTTGTATGCTGTTATTTCATCAAAGTCCATTTTTTTGTTGAAAATGTTCTAACATAAAATGTAAATTTAATGAGAGTTCTGGATTTAACATTTGTTTTAGCTTTATTATAAGGAATTGTGGCTTTCTTATTGTAACTAAAAAACGCTTTTTTTTCAGGTGCGTTGAAAATACTAACCGGTTACAAACGGGTACAAAAAGCACCGGAGCAAGAGCTGAATTATTATCTTCATGTTGTTTGGTGCTGTGTTCTTTAAAGAACATCTATGGTAAGTCCATTTTAATTTTGAGCGTACATTATGTTGACAGTTTGAAACATCTTTTTTAAATTCCTTTTCTGAATATTTGTAGCCATTTTTACTGTATTGCTAAAATAGCAACCATGTTATTTAAAGCGAAACTAAATTTAAACTGATTCTAAACATCGTCCAGAAGATACAGGTACGCATTGTGTCTCTGTATACACAACATAGCTTTTATACATTGATTTTTTTTTTCCTTTTTTACTTAACTCACATATTCTACCTTTGCCCTTTCTTAAAAAAAGTTAATTATCTTACAGCACTGAGGCTTTAGTTTCCAAATTGTACTAAACGAAGTAGCTTACTATAAAAAAAGGGTAAATATAGATATAGTGCACTTTAAGTTAAGAAAATTTGCTATTAGAACCTCTTTCTTAAAACAGGGGAGTGAATAACGTCTCAAGACGTAAAATCTAGTAAATTAATTATTTGAGAAAAATATCGTAATAAAATAAACTAATTGCTGGAAAGGTGATTGCAGTACATTCGGCATATTATTGAGGAACTCGAATCGATTTAGCAGGTTACACAATATTCACCACACTTAGTTTCAATCACCATAAATTCAACTCCGCTCTCACAAACAAATAGCAAACATTGGCTAAAACGAACACATGTAGATTAAACCCAAATCGTAATTCATACAAAAAAAAGGAATAAAAAATAATAAAACAGTAGTTAGTTTTAGTAGGTTTTGATTGTTCGTAAGTAGAAAATATTGTTTTTATAATAAGAGATTCATTTAGGATGTAAAGAAACAGTTTGGAAGAAAAATCAACTGAATGAAGACTTATTTAAACATTAGTTATTTTCTTACTTTTATCTTGAAAATTTGCATTCTTTTTGCAGATTGAAAATAATTAAAAATCAAATTTTTTTCGAGAATAGAAAAAAAAAGAACAGGAGAACAACCTACAATAATGTTTGCATACAATCCTATTGAGGACATTATTGATTTTTCTCAATGTATCGATGTCAGCCAGAAGTATTGAAGGAAAGAATATTCCGCTAGAAATACCACGATTCTGATCCCTCATATTTCTTTTCCATGTCATATATTACTCGGACAGCCATTTTTTTTCTCTTGAAGCGTATGTCACTTCAAGTTTGTGCTTTCAAATATGACACAAAACTATGTCCGCTGATTTCCTCAACCAAGTTCTTTGGTAAGGGCTCTTTAAGCTCATTCAACCTTCAAATTTCGTGGCACACTTTCAGACACGCTTCAAGCATTGTCTTGGAAGATTTGAAAGCAGTTTTCAGACATACTTTTTTCTTTCTTTGTTTCACAGAGGCAGCCTTTTTCTGAAGAATTTTGAAAGCTAGTCAACTCTTTCCGTAGCATTTAATGAGCCCGTTGGTCTTATTTAAAGGGAAGTATAGAAGGCATATGGTTAGTAGATAAAAGTTTTGTCATGAGTTCACGCATTGTATTAAGCAATTTATGAAACTTTACAATATTATGATGAATCTAAAAATCGCTTGTTTCATTACGCCGAGTAATCCATTCTTTCTGTTCGGTTTACTGATTTCCTGAGTGTTTAATTGGCTTCTTTTTTTATGTTCTTTTCTCTATACTCCAAAAAAAATATTAAAAGTCTTGTTGTAAAAAAATGTTGCTTGTAAAAAATATTAGGTGCTTGTAAAATATATCAGGCAAAAAAAAAATCTGCGATATACAATTTTAATGTTTCAATAATTAACCACCCTTTTTTTAGGTAAAATATTTTTCTGATAATAATTAGACAAAAATAATGTACAGTGAAACTTTCGAGACTCTGTAATGATTAATCTTTAAAATTTTCTTAACCAGGAAAAGAAGTCAAATACAGTCGAGCCCGCTTATTCTAATATTGATTAAAATAATATCCCGCTTAATATGATACATTTTCAATGTACCAAACAGTTGTAATGCATTATTTTGATCCCGTACAATGAATATCCAGCTTATAAGAAGATTTTTTCGTGGCAAAATGGCTATTCCATTAAGCGGGCTGTACTGTATTTGCCTTTAGTTTCATTATATAAGTTTTCATTAGAGAGAATTATTTGCGTTTCATTTTTTGAGCATAAAGAAAACAAAATGCAAACTTTTTATTATTTAATTTTGAGTGAAAATTTTGGATTTTCAACTTTTTGAACTAAAGAGAGTCAACAATTTTGAATTTATCTTGACAAATTTATTCCTTCTTATTGTTTGTATTTTGCTGGTATACGTACTCGAAGAAAACGTGGGGTGCTATGTTTTATTGTGTTTATCCGGCAACCTCTATCAACTTTAAAAAAACTGATGGCTGTGACCCATTGACAGATAGTAGGTAAATTCTCCTGGCACGCTAAATATGTAAGGATTTGTATCTTAAAATTGTTTAGTTTTTAGAAATTTTGTCTATTTTAAAAACTGTTTCAGTAAATGAACTTATTGTAAAACAAGGTTGGCAGTAGCCTTTTTTAAAACTGTAAAAATATTATGGTTTGCATATAGAGCAAAATATTGATAATTTTAAGGCTTTTAGTATAAATTCTTGATACTAGAAGTCTATTTTATAATACATATATTCGCACGCATAATCACAAAGTTATTCGTTTTGTATTCTTGGAAATAGCTAAAGCCATTCGAAAAAATAAAGAAAGAAAAGCACAAGTTCCTTCCACGGCAGTAAAAATAAACTTGGCCGTTCTTCATCTGCAAAGAAAGTATAAAGGATTTATTCAAATCATTTGAACTAACTAGCATGATAAAATATCGAAAGGCTGTTTGATGTTCTTCCCCGTGCGAGAGTTTTGCAATTGAGATTCTTTGTATTGAAAGAAAAATGAAACCTCCCCCATCCCGATGCTGTTCCTGTCAGAAACTCTACAGTCGATTTAATCTAAAAAGATTTCTCTCCTGGCTTAGCTTCTCTCAAAGATGAACAGGTGGGAGAGGTTTTTTGTCCTTTGACTTTTTTCCTTTGGTACTTATTTATTTTAAATACAAACTCTGCAGCGCAAGCAACACTTTTCAATTGTTGTTTCGTCTGAACGTAAAAACTGAAATAAACGGGTCCTTCGTTTCTTCTTTATTTTCTTTGATTTATATATTTTTTGTTATTTTGTTTTAGAGAGCTTTGCATGTTTTGATATCCATGAAAATTCCTCAAATTACGTGGTTGAAACAAATCTTTTAAGTGTATGTACGTATGATTTTTCTCTGAAATCTTGCGGTTAAATATTTTCTCCAAACTGCTCTTTTTAATAGCATATGAACTTCTACCGATACATTACTATACCGTAGGTGTAAAATGCATTTTTCTAGCGATTTCACAAATTTAACATATGATTATCCATTTGTTAAACTAACACCAAACACATATATTAGAGTTATAGGAATCTATTAACAAAATATGCTCTTTATTTTTTACCGAAAAACTAGTGTGTCTTCTTAAGCGTTTTTAAACATGTAAGTGATTATTATTTTTCTTTTTTTTTTGCGAATGAAACTGGCGTGATATAAAAATTTATTTACCTTACAATTCGATAATGTGATTAGAAACCATATGAAAAAGAAGTAGAACTTTCTTTTGAAAATAACAAAGTACTTAATGCCTTATTTATTTTTTAAGCATTTATATACGTACAATATTTTCTAAACATTTATGTACAAAAAACATTTATATACGTATGAATTGCAATAAAAAATCATTTACCTGGAATAATTAAAGATTGGTTTGAAATAAATATCCGGTTATAATTGGATATAATCTCTGAAATAAAAAAAAAGACTTAGGGTAACAGATGGTAGAAAAACTGATTGATAATCTATAATAATAAAAGCAAGTGTAATGTGTCTGTCTGTCTGTCTGTCTGCCTGTCTGTCCATTTGACCGAGCTCTCCAGCCAAATCTATCGCACGCAGGGACCTGAAATTTTTTACACGGAAGCACAAAGGGGCTGGCCACCAGACCTCGAAGCCCGATTTTCGATTTTTGAATTAGAAAATTTTTTAAAAATTATTTATAAAACTTCTTCTCGAGATCGCTGCTCGCCAATACAATATGTGTTATCGTAAATCCTTACTTCAACGAGCGACCCGATGGTCAAGTGGTTCTGCGCGTCAGGTTGAAGTTCCTGATGGAATGAGATCGAATCCAGGCCCGCAAGGGTTTTTTCGAACAGCTGCATGTTTTTTTTTTTTTTTGAATGATTTTAATGATTGTAATGTCCTTATGCAGGTACAGCCCTTCATGGGAATCTACCCCATATTTTTTTATAGTACAAAATGAGTTTTGGTCGGATCTTTGTTAAAATTGGCAATGGGGTCCTTCGATGCTGTAGAATTTTCTTATGGACGTTTGCGCCATTTTTGGGGGCGAACCGATTGTGGCAATAAATGGTTTTTGATTTGCGGCACTTATATTATTTTTTCAAAAATTATATACACTATCAATTATATTATGTTAATTTTTGTACCTTTATAAAATTCTGTATTTTATACCTTGTATTTACGTCAAATTCAAGGTAACATTAAAAGTCAAAAATTCTGAAGAAGATAAATATATGTTAAAAATTAAAGAAACTATTTTTTGTGATTTTCATATTGGTTGTGACCAAAAAACATCATTACAAACAAATAAAACGTATCAAACACCATGAGTGTTGAGTTATTAGGCAAAATCTGCTGTGTAATGTTTTTTTTCACTGCGAGAGAGGGGGGGGGGGTATGAACGACCATTAAAGTGACACAATTTTTTAAAAAATAAAGGTTGGATCTCCAATTATCTTGCTTCGTAATTTGAACCCGCCCCGGCTGTGCAACGGTACGCGATTAGTCATTGAAAAATTAATGAAAAACGTGATCGAAGCCAAGATTTTAAATGGCAAGTTCAGAGGTGAAAATATACTCATACCACGGATTCCTATTATACCTACAGATGTGCCAATTCAATTCAAACGTATTCAGTTTCCGATTAGATTGGCATTTGCAATGACTATCAACAAATCCCAAGGTCAAACGATGTCTGTTTGTGGCTTAGATTTGAGAACACCATGTTTTTCACACGGACAATTATACGTGGCATGCTCTCGAGTGGGTAAACCATCCAGTTTGTTTGTGTTAGCTAAAGATGGACTAACAAAAAATATTGTTCACGCTATAGCATTAAGAGATTGATTTGTTTAATAGTGTTACTGTCGTAATTGTTTAATGATATATAATTTTAAGGAATAAATTATAATAACTTAAAAATAATGTTTGCCTTTTGTTATTTTTATATTCCCTCATCGTTCACAGCACTCCATGCTTATTTCAAGCATATACAACATTCTTACATACATACAATATACACATTCTACCATACATACATACTTACAATAAGTAAGCTATTTTTTGTCTACACTAGAAATTGCTACTATTGTGATTTGTTGCAATACACACTACTATTCCTGCGCTATTCACTTATCTGCATTTTATAAATGCACGGGCAACGCCGGGCGGGTACAGCTAGTCATTAATAAATGTAATATGGTATGATAAATTTTCTTCGTTGTAATGAAAATGGCAATATGGGAAATTATAAATTAATGAAGTAACGTTTCAGACCTCGCTATTTTCTCATGCTTTACTAAATTTAACGTAACTAGTGTTCTTTAAAAGTTTTAACTCGTTCTTTTAAAATATGGCACACATTTAAACTGGATATAATTATTGGGGGAAAAATATTGTTAACTGATTGCTGCCGGTGCGAAAATTTATAATTCAGATACCGAAACAAAACTCATCTTATCAAGATTTGTTACAATGCTATAGCGAATTTTGAAACGTCACTACGCCATTGAAGGGCTTGGGAGATGAAGGAATTAAGCAACAAAACAGAAATCGTGAGTAATTGAAGTTTAAAGTATTATTGTCGCAGTTGTTGAAGCTTTTTTGTTTTCTGGTTTTGTCGTTAGTGTGCGTATGAAATCGGTTTAATGATATCTGCTTTTTGATGTACCAAGTTTTATTTGCTTACCTGTATCCATTGATTGTCCAGAGTGTTCAATTTTCACAATCTAACTTAGCCCCTTCGTCCTCCAAGCCCTTAAATTATATTATGTATATATTCTTAGCAACAAGTCTGAAAAAAAAAAAACTTCTTGGTAGAACTGCCGAGGCTTTCTTACATTTTAAAATATTTTAAATTTGACTCGTGAGGTTACTCATGAGTTCAGAAACCTATGAACTGACATTAAAATGAAAACTAGAGCATATTCTAGCTCTCATAGGTTGAGTTCTGTTGAATATATGGTTAGCATTTGTTGCCGCGGGGAATGGGTAGAAGACGGGTTTACTACACCAAAATCGCATTGCGATAAATATTGACTTTAGGCAAACCCCCTTTGTTCACAATCTGAAACAAACTCTTTCGAGGTAATGTGGCTTGTTGTCAGAGCCATAATATTCAATCTAAGAAGATTCATTTAATGCGATTTTCTCATTGAATAGTATATATACAGGGTGTCCACTCCAATCGTGGACCAATAGCTAATTTCTAAACCGTTAGAGATAAGCATATAGTTTATTTGGAAAAAAATCTCCAAATTACGAAAGGAATTTTGGGCCCATTCAATGTTTTTCAAAATATCAAATTTTGAAAGAGTTACAAAATTGAAATTTTTATACAGCCCCCCCAGTCCTATCAATCATATTTAGTGAAACATTCTTGACACTGTAACGTTTAAAATTAAAAAAAAAATCACTCTTCTACCACAAAAATTGACCGAGTTATGACGTTTTGAAAAATCAAGATTTTGCATTGTTTCATGACGTCATTGAGAGATCGCTTCCTCGAAACAATGCAAAATCTTGATTTTTCAAAACGTCATAACTCGGTCAATTTTTGTGGTAGAAGAGTGATTTTTTTTAGTTTTAAACATTACAGTGTCAAGAATGTTTCACTAAATATGATTGATAGGACTGGGGGCTGTATAAAAATTTAAATTTCGTAACTCTTTCAAAATTGGATTTTTTGAAAAACATTGAATAGACCCAAAATTCCTTTCGAAATTTGGAGATTTTTTCCTAAATAAACTATATGCTTATCTCTAACGGTTTAGAAATTAGCTATTGGTCCACGATTGGAGTGGACACCCTGTATATATATATATATATATATCAGAGACGTGCCGTCTGCGTAGGCAAGGTAGGCAGTGCCTACCCATGAAGAAAACATACCAATTTTTTAATTTCATTAAATGACATGTAATGCGCTGATTTGGAATTATTAAGGCATTAAACAGCGAATAGAGCAGAAAAAACCCCGGAAATGTTCATTTTTCTTCCTTAAAAAGCACCGACGACCGCTGCTTTTCAACCACTCTATCTATACTATGCGTAGTATTAGGGAGTGCACGTGCCCCGCACTTTTCTCCCCTAATGTTCGAAAAGCGGCGACGAAAGGCTGTCCGAAAAGTGCCTTTGCGGTTTCTTCTGTTCTCCGCCGAAACTTGACTGCGTCATGCGCAGAACTGTGCCTGCGGCGTTTCTACGGTCTAGACGTCTTGATACCGTCTTTTGTACAGTACTGTTGAATGCTTACAGTTTGCTATCTCTATTGTCCTGTTTTTTTTTTATTAAATACAGTAATTTTCAACTGTTTTAGGTTCTTTTTTTTTTGCATCCCGCTTTTTCGTAGGATTAAGTTGAAACTGCATCCAATATGGAAATGAGATATATAAATTATATACATATATGCAGGCGAATATTCCTGCATATATGTATATAATTTGTATTGTAATTAAACATCTTTCATATCATATTATTTTATTGCTTTTTACATTTTATGCGTTTTTAAAGATCTATATTATTCCACAAATCTTCGCATCTGCCTACCCTAGGCATTCATTGACGGCACGTGCCTGATATATATATATATATATATATATATATATATATATATATATATATATATATATATATATATATATATATATATAAATATATATATATATTTATATATATATATATATATATATATATATATATATATATATATATATATATATATATATATATATATATATATATATATATATATATATATATATATATATATATATATATATATATATATATATATATATATATATATATATATATATGGGTTTTCCTGCTCGCCGCCCCTCCTCTATCTCGCTCCAAATAATTGGTAGATTTTTTTCCCACTTCAAAAATGCTTTAATTACTAACGTAAACAAACGTAGATTTTCTACAGTTTTGGGTCATTTAGACTTGGCTGTCGTTCTTTCCTGTAGAATTAAGATAATTCTTTGGTGACTATTAACGAAGCATCTTCGTTTAGACGTCTGCGAATCTAATAAAATTAAACCGTTGGTTTTATGATTCTGTATATTAATCAAATGCTCATTTTGTAAATAAGTTGATGAATATTAAAACTCTGCTATTGTTATTTAAATAATTTAACAATTATTGAATGAAAAAAAAAATGACTTAGAAATACAACTTTTTTCGCCTGAAGCTCAAGTAATTGCGTGAGTTTTTTTATTAAATTTGATATATGCATACTCATTTTTCACCTCCAAATTTTCAGTTTGCAAAAGTTGACATTTTTTTGTGCACAACTGAAAATATTAGGCTTCCCAATTGATTAACATAATTGCAAAATAGGATTACTGTTTGACTGTACGTGAGAAGTATGTTTGCTCATTGCTAAGCCGTTATAATGATCTAGGTTATAGGCGAAATGGTTGGTAGACATATATAAGAAGCAATTAGTTTGTTTTTTAATGAACTTTAATATCAAACTATTACTGTTAGCAGAAACATTTCGTACTTCAAAAGTATTTTCGACTTTTTGTACACATTGTAAAAAAAAAAAATCTGTAGAAGAAAAAAATGAAACATACGTCAAAAGGAATATTTTAAATGTTGTTTCATAATTTATTACTCAATTACAGATAATTATGAAAATTAGGCTGCATTTTGTTTTATATTTTACTATGAAAGAACGGTTTGTATCCCATTTGTTCAGAATCTGTACACTAAAACCCCTTTTTTTGTGCTGAATTTAAATCAAGAGAAATTTTATTGCATCATTTTGAAGTCTTAAATTTACAAATTTTTCATGCTGGAATGTCATTTGCAGTATCTTTTCGAATAACTTTTATCGCTTACCTTAAACCTACGAACAACAAACACAAATGTCAAAGCTAATATTGTGGATAGGAGAATCTAAAAAGTGGCGTAAACTCCCATCATAACTTCAAAAATTTTGTAAACGCAAAAGACATTGATTTTACATATTGTTCCGGTTTTTGTAAAAAGGAGATGCATGGCTTCAGCATTTAATCTAGTGAATATACAGGGATGGAAAATAAACACTCCGTATTTGTAGATGATGCTATGTGAATTTTGGTGGGGATTTAATAATAAAAGAAGCATCAGTAGATAGCAATATAATGTATCATTTGCAGTAGTAGCAGTGCCATGATCCGGTGATCATGTTCATGTATTGTGGAGAAATATATCCGAAAAAGTGGTATTTTTTACTACTACTCAACTGGAATTTTGCGCTGGTTTTCCGCTTGGCTAACATAATCTTGTTCAAAGAGGAAATTTATCTGCGTTGTAAAGATCACTGTGGTGCACTTTTTCGCGTTTGAGCAATTCTATTTTAATAAAAGCATGAACTACTGCAGAAACCAGCCTGCAGAGACTCCATATATGTTAGATCATTGTTTCATCGCTTGCATTTTACGAATAAAACAGAATTGAATTTTGAAGATTTAAAGAAACAGAATTCGTATGATGGTTTTTGGTTATATAACAGGTGAAACTTACGAGATACGTCAGTTACGGCGGAGAGGAAATTATTATTTAAATATTTTTTTCCGGAAATCTTCAAAATTTAAGTGCATTATATAACAGTAAAGATCATGTTCTTCATGAAGTTTGGAAGGATCTAGCCTATCTCTAGTCTTTCTAAGCTGATTTGTGAAAAATTAATACGTCTGTTACCTCGGAATGTTTAATTCATATCCGAAAATCACTGAGCAACTGCACTGAGCAACTGCACTGAGCAACTGTGCAAGCAATCTGGATATTTCTGCATCAGCGCTAGCCCACGCACCACCATTGCAGATATACTCCTCCACAAATCACGATGATCACCGGGTTATGCCAGTGCTATAGCTTGACTAAGGAGAGCTGGTGTGTGGACTGGAAGCAGATACGGACTACTTCATTTTGAAATAGGTTGGATTCGCTCGAATGTGCTACTTTACTCTTACGTGTTCTATCAGTTCTAACCTGTTTAAAAATGGAGTGGTCCGTTTCCGCTTCCAGTTCCCCTGTCACCTCCTTGTGTTCAATCTTTACTACTGCAAAAGACAATTATTCACCGATGCCCTTCCTGTTTATATTCCAAGCCCTGAATATTATTACCTAATGAACAGCCTAAATCCATGCTGTTGCAATGTTTATCTCATCCCTTGAAACCATGATTAACAGACACAAATTTCAAAATGATAACGTTCATCATGTGTTACACAACCGTTACAAAGCAAAAACAAATTGATTTCGAAGGTTTTTAGTGCTTTCCCGGTAAAAACTGAATGCGTGACTTCAACATTTAAACAAGCAACAGGTCAAACACATTGCGTGTTCTTTCTCACTAGAGTATGCATGCAAAATGAATTCCGTCCCTGCAGTAATCACCATAGCGAAAAGAACGTGCTATAACAAATGATGGTATTAAAGAATACTCGGGGTTTCTGAGCAAGCGATCTGCATGCGATTTATTCTGGCTGAATTCTCCAGGGATTTTGCCTCCTTTTATATCTTCCCGTGCTACCCGAGTACAAAATGGAATAATTATGAAGAAAATCGATTATTCGTATCTTCAAGAGAAAAGGTTGAACTAAGAAATGCTGAATATGATACGAGAGATGCTTAATTTTCATGTATGATCTTGAATACGAAATTTGCTTCGAATAATGACGTGCATTTAGGTAGGTAGCTTCTCCTTAATGCATAAATAATGTTAAGTGGTCATTGATTTATTTAAAAAACATTTTTGGAAGTTTAATCAGAGTAATGACATGCTTTCGGTGAATAAAAGTTCAACTGATTGGTTAATAAAAGAGAAATTACATGCATAGAGAACCATAAACTTGAGTACTGAGACAAAGGGGACCTATCAAATCCGGTCAGTTATATATATTCGGTCGGTTATTAGTCTATATCGATTAGTGTTCTGTCAATTAATACGACAATTCAAAAAACTGGAATGTTGACCTTTCTTTATGATCTTTATAAGTTCTAAATTTGTTAGCAGAATTTAAATATATTTCTCATTATCTTTGTGTAACATTGATTATATTGTTGTTTTATTAATACAGCTGTTTTTAAAGTGACAGCAACAAAAGTATCACCTTTAATCTATACTTAACAAATTACAATGTTCGAAACAAAGTATAACTTTCCATAAAACTTTTAATGTTTAGTAAGTTTAGTTTTTTCATGCTACGTGGTATGTTTTTTTTTTTTTTTTTGGATTAGAAACTCAAAACTTCCTTATTCATTCATTGATGTATTTTGAAAACAGTTTAAATTTTTATTATCTTATTCTGATTATTATTTTTTTTACTTGTTACTTATCATTTTGTATATTTTGAGTGAAAAGTATAAGCTCCTACAAGCATTCAAATTTTTTACATTTATAGTCAATTATTGTGATTTTCCTTTTAACCGCATATGCAAATAATTTACTGCAACGCAGGTTTAAGATAAAATAACTACTCCTTTGTGTTTGAAAAACTTGTATGAAATCATTTTACTTCTCATTTTACACATAAGAGAAAAACACCAGAATATTTAATAAATTCTTTTTTTATGTTTAAAAAACATATTGTTTTGAAATGCTTTGTTTGCTTTCTGAAAAAACTATTCAGTCATAGTAACCCTGAATGTTCGCTTTTCCTATTTCTTTTTTTTTTAAATTTCAAGCTGAAAACAAATCAAAAATTTAAAATGAATGCACATGTTGTTCATTAGGGCTCAACCGATGTCAAATTTTGGTCGATGGGCTTTTGCCGATTGTTGGCCGATGGTTAAAGAAGGCCTATGGTCGATTGTCCGATTTTTTCTCCAAGTTCGCATACATGGAAAAATATTTTTAAAATTTAACTTTAAATTCTCATCAATTTTTAATTAAAAATAGTTTTGTTGCCAAATGGCTACATTATGTATTCAACAGATCAAAATTATTTTAAATAATAGTCTTGGAAACAGTTTTTTTTTTGTACAAAATAGTGGAATTGAACATTTGGTGCACTGTACTCTTGTAAATCCTTTACATTTTGACATTTTACATCGTTGTTTAATTGCTCTGTGTTCTTACCGGTGATCAATTCCGTCAAATCTGATATCTTTTGGAGGCTATCTCGAGCAAGCTTTATTTTTTTCGTTTGTAACTAGTTCCTCTATAGCTAATGGTTTCTCTCTTTTTAATACGCTTTTATTAGTTTCACATGTGGGTTTGTATGTATCTATGTATGTATATAACTCTGAATAAACGATAAAATTCACTTTCTCTGAAATTATAAAAGTATTATATTTTTTATTATTATTAATACTAAAGGCTAAAATGTATTGTGTGTTGATGTGTTATAAGTACATGTAAACTTAGCGGATATTCATTAGTTTAGAAAATCAGAGGAAATCAGAGGTGATCACAGCGGATTCAAATGTAAAAGTGCATTTTTCAGTTTTTCAAACTATATTTTAAAATTATTAATGATTTTCCCTGTCCGTGTAAGCACAAAGTTTGCTCTAATTGAAATCTAAAATGAGCACGTTTTAAAGGCTTTTCTGTATTGAATTGTTGTTTGTTCACTCTGTTAAACAAGCATTTTGCATTAAATTTTTTTTAAGCATTGATTATTGCGAGGTCTAATAACTGGTATAACAACCGAACGTACCACTTTTTGGTCCGCATGATTATTTTATACCTTCTGGAAGGAGAAAGAAGCTAGCACGAAACATAAACAAAGCCCATACTTCATGAACTACAGAGATGAATTCAGATGTTCCTTGGATTCTTCCTGCATAATATTGCCAAATGGCTTCAGACACTATGTCCTAGATCTTTCCCAAATAATTATTTTGATGTAAAACGCATCTTAAACAAAAGCTAAATGTTTATTTTATTCATATTAATTCTTTAAAAGACAAAAAAAAAATTTTTTTCGTTGTAAAAAAAAATGTCAAAACTTGGTATTATAGTTTAAGTGATTTTAAAAGCTATCCATATGGATTCATTTAAGAGCATATAATAGACCAGTGCTCCCCATGTATTGAGGATAAATGGCAATAATTGCTTTAAAGATACCCAATAATAGCTTTTTATGCATTTGTTTACCTTATGACTACATTTTGCTATTCATAAGGTGGAAAAATTGTCCATATATCCAATTGGCTCGTTACCATCATAGTTAAGGTTAGGGAGCTTAGACCCCGTCTCTCCCAGACATTACTCGAAATTGTTCCCAAACCGAGATTTTAGATGATATTAAGGAGAGATAAAATCAGCGACTGTTTCTCGGAAATTTGTTGAGATCGAATTCCTCAAACCGAAGTTTAAGATAGTCTTAGAGGACATTGGGGGGTTGGGGTTCAATGCGTCCGGGGGTCGACGCAGCTCCTCCTCTGGATTCGTTACTGGGCTCAATTATTGATGCTACTCAAAAGCGATTCCACTTTTTCCTTGTATTATTTTTTTAAAATATGTAGCAAATTTTATTTTTTACCTAGGGATAATGTCGTGACCCCATACGACATTTTTTATCATTTGAGGTCGCGACCCACAGGTTGGGAACCACTGCTGTAGATGATGCCAGCTGCCTTGTCTAGTGGTCAGATAAGTCCGACTGCAATGGGGCTGTTTCGAGTTCGAATCCCGGCCTGGGCATGGATGTACTTTCTTTCTACTGTAATTATCATTTATTTGTAAGAATGTGTTGTTGTGCTGTGAAAGGTTGCCTACTTTATAAGCGGGTTCTGCCTATACTGTGGACGTAGGACTTCACACCGAATTACGGTACAGTTGAAACGTGAAGTGGCTCAACCCAAACTTTCCAGCGTCGCTGGCACAAGACTTCAACAACAGCTGTGAAGCTGGTAATTGCAAGCTTTTCCCATGAGAGAAAGAGATAACATTAAGCCCTTTATTAGATTGACTGGGAACACATAACCTTAAAACACAGAAAAGAATGAAAAAGCGTTGTTTCATTCTCAAAAGGTGTGGATTTATTTGCAGAATCTGATCAGATTGTGGTCAAATGGTCAAAAGTAAAGAGATCTTCGATTGATTTCTTTCTCGCTGATATATAACACGCTGAACTAGGGCACTTTTTTCCACTTGAAATTAATTTCCCAGACAATTGTTTGAATTTTCATTTAAAAGTAAACGCTAACCCTTATTGGAAAGTATTTTAGAGTGGGGGGAAAAAACGTGAATGAAGTATTTTTTATGATGTTAGCCTTACGCGTGAATAGTTAAAAAAACTATTAAATAAAATTTAATTAGATCAATTAAATTTATTTTTAATTTGATTTAGAAATTAATTTATTGAATGCGTTATTTTGTTTTTAAATATTGATTAGTTAATCATTTTAAAACTATTCTGGTTAAGACGTGTCTCCTGTTATGACGACATCAGTAGACAGTCAGGTGACGTGATAACGAGGATCTCCCCTTATTTGCTAGTGCACTAAATAAATTCAAACTTAACAGTCTCTAAACATGTCACAATTAAAGATCATTAACGCTTCTGATTTAATCTAAATGTTCAAATGAGAATTACAAAGCTTCAACTAGTATGGGCAAACGGAATGTTGACCATTCCTGAATTCAATCACTTAAATTCCTCTTATTTAGTATATCTTTGACGTCGAGAGACGGGCATTTTAAGCGACTCTATGCAGACACAAACAAGTACTAAGATTAATTTAAAAATTAGAAAACACATCGATCCTGATTGCTGACCTTATATTACAAACCCCTTGTAACGGACTTCGCTGGTCAGAAAGCATTTTAAATTTAACTACAGTACAGCCCGCACTTAATGGAATAGCCATTTTGTCTCGAAAAAATGTTTTCTAATGAACCGGATATTTCATTATTCATGATTAAAATAATGTATTGCACCGGTTTATTACATAGAACATGTATTATTCTTTTAAATGATATTCTAATAAGCGGGAATGACTGTAGAGTTATTTGTTTTCAAGAGGACATGGCAAGCACTGAAAAGGAAAAATAGCCCTTGCTAGTAACATTTGCTAGTTGCAAAAGCAGAATAAGAGGGAAAATTGAAAATCCTTTTAAATACTAAAATCAATTGCAAATATTTTAATTGTTATCAAATAGAAAAACTGGCAACATATACACATTTTAAATCATTGAGTTTTCTTTTGTTATCTGTCAACAATGACATCAGCATGAAAAAGACTTAGGATAATTTAACTCTTACACTTATATTTATGCACATATAGCCTTTACATGATTGAGAAAATTAGTAATACAAGGAATCAACTCCAACAAAGCTAGTATTTTATCTCTCCAGAAGCACTTCTGGAGCTTTCCAAAACATAAAATAAAGAAAGCGTTGCCAAGTCAAAAGGTTCTGCTTTCTTTTAAATGATTTCGATTCTTCCTTGTATGTAGAGTGTTTTCTCCGCCATTGTTAAACTTAGGTGTTGATGACATTGTATGAGTATAATGAGTAATTATCACCAGTTTCCTTTGCTCTTAATGATATGTGACATCAACCGTAAATTATTAAAAAGCTGAATTGAAACCTTTTTTGAGAATTTGCCACATTTATGCTTGTGTGATTATTTTGTTTATTGTGTTTTGTTTATATTTATTGTGTGATTATTTTTGTTTAATTACGCGGAGAAACATCTAATTCGATTACGATTTTTTTTATAAACTAAGCAAAAAAATATTGTAATCATTGATGGACTTTTTGAAAGCTAACTTATTAACACCCTGAATATGATTTTTAACAAAACATAAATTTACTTACTAGCTTAATGATGAAGGATTGCATTGTAAGTTGAGCACACTTATCCCAACTGACCCTAAGTTTTAACATTAATCCTTCTTGTACCCTTTTTAACTAGAATGAGTTCGATGAAGTCTGTTAGAAATCAAGCTCATTTCGACAAAATATATTTCTTCTAATTTTTTGACAAACTTTTAAAGTTTTGAGTTTCATACAGAATAAAAGGCTTTTTTTAGTAAAAAATAAATGCACTGTAACAATGCAATTATTTTCTATAAACCTCTTTTGCAACCTATTTCAACATATTTTTATCGGTAGAACGGCACTGTTAGCAAACCCAAAGCTAAACTAATCAATACTGACTTGACATGACTTCAATTAATGTAGCAGAAACTGTATGCTATATCAATCAGTTCATGAACGGCGCAGAATGTATCATTAAAGACAGTAGACAATGTATCAATCAAAGTTTTGTCAACGTAATTTTCACAAGCATTAAACTGAAGCAATTACATGTAACATAATAAACTACAAAACTATAGAGTTCATCAATTTTTTTTAGTTTTAATGATGAATACCGAGGAAACGAGTGATTGATGAAGCGTGGGGATAGCATCATTTTTATTGATTTCGTTTCTGGCACAAAAATATAAAAATTTTATTTTCATGTATTAAAAATATCATTTTATCGACGATTTGCATTTGGTTTGAGCAAAATAAATTCTGTCATTGACCGAATTTGAATTTGTGTGTAAATAGCTGTATATGTAAATGGTTTGAAGTATAATGAAGTTTATGGTTCATTGTAATTTGTAAGGCACTACTACGTTTACTTTTTTAATAAAAAGTTTCTGTTTGTCACAAATTAATGGATAACATCTATTTTATTATTTAGTGATTTTGGCAATGAAATTATTTACTTTCTATTAAAATTTTCAAAAATCATTTAAGTATAATTTTAAGAAGTTGAAAATAATGTGATTTGTATGTGAAGAAAAATCTGAAAAACAGTATATGTTTCTCCTCTTGTTTTGCAAATTTGTGCTTTAATAACTTGGTTGTAGAAGAGAGGCACGCCAAAACCAACATGCCGTTTAGTTTTCCGGCTTTAAGAGCAAGAATCTGAGAGAGTGTCACGCCTGTGATTCATGACCTCTCAGATTTTTTCCAAAAAATTACCAAATGTTTATTATCTTTTTGAAAGACCAAATCCAGAATGTTTCGTTCTAAAGTTGAGTTGTTTAGTTTTTATGGATCCCCAAAGTTGAAGGTGCGGCATCAAAAATTAAGCGGATTTTCAAGACATGGAAGTTGCTGTGAGCCAAAACTTTTACCAGGAACTGTTGAACTACAATTTTCTCTTTGTATATGTAATATAGAAGGTTCAAACTTTACAAAATGAATGTTAAAATTGAGGTAAGTTGTTGCCGTAAGGTCAGTGAAGGCCCTCAAAACAAGGCATTTTTGACGTTTTTCAGCATTTTTGAGGTCCAAAAATAGCTTGTACATTTCAGTTGCCACGGCAAAAGTAGTGTCGTTTGAAAGACCAGTGTAAGCACTTTAAAATGATGTATAAATAACCGAGGAAAGTTCAACGTGCTTTTAGTTACGTAAGGATGAAATATGAGAAATGTCATATTTGACCGATATTCAAACGGTCATAACTTCCTCTGCCAACAACATATTGAAATATTTTTTTTGCCAATGTCATACTCTATTCTTTGACTTAACAGAACAGTTGAGTCCTTTGAGGCGAAATGAGAAATTTTTTTTTACATAAAATGTATTTTTTCCTGTGCATTTTTTGTAAAAAAAATTTTCACATTTCGCCTCAAAGGACTCAACTGTTCTGTTAAGACAAAGAATAGAGTATGACATTGGCAAAAAAAATATTTCAATATGTTGTTGGCAGAGGAAGTTAGGACCGTTTTAATATCGGTAAAATATGACATTTTTCATATTTCGGCCTTACGCAACTAAAAGCACGTTGAACTTTCCTCGGTTATTTATACATTATTTTAAAGTGCTTACACTGGTCTTTCAAACGACACTACTTTTGCCGTGGCAACTGAAATGTACAAGCTGTTTTCGGACCTCAAAAACGCTAAAAAACGTCAAAAATGCCTTGTTTTGAGGGCCTTCACTGACCTTACGGCAACAACTTACTACAAATTTAACACTCATTTTGTAAAGTTTCAACCTTCTATATTCCACATACAACAAGAAAATTGGAGTTAAACAGTTCCTGGTAAGAGTTTTAGCTCACAGCAATTTCTATGTCTTGAAAATCTGCTTAGTTTTTGATGCCGCACCTTCAACTTTAGGGGTCCATAAAAACTAAATAACTTAATTTTAGAACAAAACATTCCGGATTTGGTCTTTCAATAAGATAATAAACATTTGGTAATTTTTGGGAGAAAATCTGAGAGGTCATGAATCACCTCATAATGCTAGGCGTGACAGTTTCTCAGATTCTTGCTCTTAAACATAAATCTGATGTCCCCGATACTAATATTTTTCGTATGTATATAAATGAGAATCTAGCTTGACAGAATGAATGCAAAAACGTTTTTTTTTCTTGTAGTAATTTTTTGATGAACAATATAAATTCCATTTTTTTTTCGCTGATAGCGCTGAAAAAAATCTTTAAAAAGTTCTTACTTCCGAAGTTTGATGAAATATTACTGAAACTGTGCCTTACACTTACAAAAATCAATGAATAAATAAAAGAAATAAATGACAAAAAAAAAAAAAAAACATCTTTGAAAAATATTATATATCCCAAGTAGCGCACTTCGTTTTTTAAAGGTTGTAAAATGGTTATTAACGTTGTAACAACCGCTTAAAAACGTTTATAAAACGTTTAAAGGTTATTTGTGCTACCTGGAATGATGATGGAAAGTTGTAATATAAACTCATCTAAAAACATACCCATTAAAATGACGTTCTAACGGTTCGAATTCAAGCGGTTCCAAATTACAAGCACGACGCAATGTAGTATTATAACCTTTAAATTCATGGGTAAATTACAGATTTTGAAAAAGGAATAATGACAACCTGGCGTGGTAACCGAAAACAAGCTAGAGAAATAATACATAAGATTTTCTGCTAATATATATATGCCAACTTTGTGAGAAATGTTGGAACTATTTGAATTTTTAAAATTTATTTATAATTTGTTTAATGACACTGAGGAAAAAAGAACTTCAAAATAGAAACACCATCAAAAAGATTCCAATGGTTGAGTCAGACATCGCAACAAATCCTTTTATTAACTTAAAAAAAAACTTTAAAAAAATATTTGTCTGCTATCACTTTTATATATTGGAATTTATATCTGTTATATTTGAGTCCTACAGGAACTATTATAGACTAATGACAATAATACATGAAAATATTCACATTAAAATGTCAGAAAGTCATCAAAAATAAAGTTTACAGTATTTAAACAGTCACCTTGAGGTAATCACAAATGTGAATGCCTGCACGGCTCCGGCACATTTCTTGTGTATCCAGTTCTGATAGACACCCAGGTGTGTCGCTTTTTAGAACACCACAATCCTACACTCCTTCAATTTTTCTCTGGTGACTATTAATAATTCATAAAAAAGCTGTACTTATTAGAAAAATTCTATATTTCAGCAACTAAGTAACATTTTGAAATAATGTAACCTCTGTGCTCTTAAAACAATAGCCTCTTGAAGATAGCAGAACAAAATAAAATTAGCGCGAACAAAAACCAATCACATATTTCTACAAAACAATACACCGTTAAGAGCCAGTGTATATTACTCTAATTGCAGCTATAGTATACAATAGAAAAGGTTTATTCTGCCCTCAACAGGGTGGAACACGTTATGATAAGAAAAAGGTGGAATGTCGATTTTCATACCAATGTGGGTTTTAGCGTCAATCCTTTATATATTTTAGCTACACTGCAAGAATTAAACTGTTATTTTTACAGTATAATACTACGAGCCAAGGGTCCAGTTTAAAACTGTAAAATGCACAGTAATAAACTGTAAAATTGCTAATTTTGCAGTTTGTAGGTAACTGTTTGTAGGCAACATTTGGCGTTACTCGTTTCTATCTTCGACCTAACTTAATATAGATTATAGATGCTAAGGAAAAAACCTTGACTTTGAAGTGTACGAAATAGATATGAGTGGGATTGAATCTATCGTTAATGGGAATAATGTTTTGATTTAAAAAAAGAAAAAAATCAAGAAACATTGGCAGCTAAGCGTTTTAACAATATTGTATTCAATTTAATTTACTGTAATTTAGCAGTTCATAATAATTTTAATGTACTAGGCATTAATGGGTTAATGTATACCAGTGGCATATTTTTCGTAAACTTTTCTATCGCCAAAATTAATTTCAATGATTCAGAATCGTAACAACAGAGAAACACTCATTGGATTAACTACGTATAGACATCATTAATATTGCTGGAATACGCTAAAATAACGTTTGAGATTAAATACCCTGATTCTTTTTCTTGGTAGTCAAAGGAAAGGATTATTTCTTTTATCCTCTCTAGTTCGAATCGTATTCTCTTGATTATATTCCCCAAAACAGCATTACCTCTCGAACGAAATACTTTGTTACGCCAGACGGCATTATTGAGGGATAAAAAATTCAAAGCACGGTAAGAAAGGCATTCTGCAAACAACGCGTCAACACCCTCTGCGGGAACAGATTATCCGTTAGGAATACCTGTCGAAAACGATTAAGTGAAAGTAGAAACTTGGATCACGTGAAAGAATTGTTTAGATAACGACCCTCCTGGAAACAAGAACAGATAGAAGAGGAGGAGATTTAGAATGGCTGCTTATGTTCTTCCAACAAAACACAAAAGAAACGGGATAGCCAGTGAAGGATCGATGTATTTATTCAAGTTTTTGAGTGAAATATTTAAGTAGGTTTGTTTAAAATATATTAAGGTAGCTGTAAGGATTCTGTTATCTTCGGTTCTCTGTCTGTTATGTTTCAAATATTTCCGAAACAACATAAAAGAGCGGTTATTGAGATGTAATTTTGCATCAGCTGGTAATATAATAGGGGGACCGGAAAAGTAATTTTGTTTTTTATAAATACCTAACTTTTTTGGAAGTTTTTTAGATAAATTAACGATGAAATGAATTACCCTTGGTATCAATAACCTTTTTTCCGTGTAGAGCAAGTTTTCGTTCCCGGAGAGATATAATTAAATCGTTTTTTTTTTTGTGAAAAATGTCTGAAAAAAAAAACATTTTGCATATCTGGCAAACGTTCGTTGTTTTGTCACGTATAGATCGAAATAAAAGTAAATCAGAAGGAGCAATGTCAGGTGAGTCTGATGTTTTAAGCAGTCAACAGCAGCTCATTATTTTTGAAAGAGTTTACTTAGAGCAGAGTGGTATTACATAATCATGTTTTAGGATTACTCCTCTTCGGCTGATGTTAGTGTAAATACTCTTGCCACAAATTGCACCAATTAATTTCGACATATTCCGTCTGCTGAAACACTTTCTAAGAGACAAAAGCTGAAAAATGTGGCTTGTATCCAAGATGCCATTTCCAGATATTGTGTGTTTTGTGCACTTAAAAAAAAAAGAAGAAACATGTAGTTAATAGTAATTCAATAATACAATGTTCAAACTAAAATCAGTAATTTAAGCTCTGAGTCAGGGTTTCCAGGTTGAAATTTAGGAGACTAGCCAAAGCATTTCTTGTCATCAGACAAAAAAAAGCCAATTTTCAGGAAACAAATTGTCCTAAATCTGGAGAAAATCTTTATTTTTACTAATAAAATACTTAACTCAAAGTAAAATACTAAAGGCATTTCCTGTGTTTTTATTAGAAAGATTCGTTGATTCTGAATTATGATGATTTAATATTTTTCTTCATACGTTGTTTGAATAATTGCTTAAATAGTCTTTCAAATTATTCTAATAAATACATGTTACTTTTCTCAATATTAATCATGCTCTGTGTGATAAATATTGAGGGGCATGTACATTACTTTGGCTAATGATTTTGAATTTTTTCTTCACTAAAAGTGGTCAACAATAGGCAAAATGGCCAATATTACCCTAACTTGGCAATCTTGTCTAGATCCTTTTGTGTTTACTTTCATGTTTTTGACGATTTATTCACTTATTTATTATTATTTTCAACTTTATTTAGTGAGTAATCCGGATTGTTTGCTAATTTCACTTTGCTTTTACTTGACATTTGTCATGAATTGTATTTGAGATTGGCTGATAGCAAGTCACCTAATCTATTGCTTTATGTGACGATTTAGTTAGGTTTCCTAAGGTTGGCGCTGTAGTGCTGCCGTTGGTACATACTAAGGCACGTGGTGCCTTGCAGATGTGTCTTTATTATATATATTTTTTTCGATGATGATAAATCGTCTCACGTCTCGATAACTCCCTTTTATTTTTTTGGACATTTTTTCTTCTTCTTGAAATTGATTAATTTTGTTTTTCTTTTTATTTTCTTTTTTATATTATGTATAATTTTGCATTTTAGTGAATTACACAGGTCTGCAACCAAAAAACTGCATAGGATATTTTGAGTGTACTTTCTGTTCTTCGGTGTTCTAAATTCGAAAATAACCTCCGTTTTTATCAACCACCTACAGTTTTTCCGCAAAACGTGTGTATTGAGTGTGGTAATGTACCATTTTACCTCTTTATAACTGAATAAATACTATACTAATTTATGATTAAAAAAATGTTTATTACAAATAACGTTTCTTATTTGCTTCTTCGATGTTTAAAGAGTAAACACAGTTAACAAAACTGAAAAAAAATGAGAGAGTGAGAGTGCGGGTCCGCTGGGGATATGTGCAAACAGGCTGCTACACTCACTATCAGAGCAACATTGAGCAGATTCAAATATGTTGCATTGAGTTCTTGGACTGTTAAGGATTTTATAAAAATATGCGTTAGGGTGGAGCGAAAAAAATGAATTTTTGATTTTCGTAAACGGGTACCTTTCATTTACTGTGAATGAGGAAAAGTAACAATTCTGTAAAATATTTCACTTTTGCGATATCATCTTTAGTCTGCGTATTTGGCCTAAAGTTTTGAAATTTTAGATTTTTTTTAGATTTTTCAAATTTTTTTAAAAATATTGCGAATGATAAAACTAGTTACGGGTGGTTATTAAATGGAAGAAAAAGGTTTGAAATATACAAGAATTTTTTAAAAATCATTTCAGATTATGATTTCAGTCTGCGCATTAGGCCCAAAGTTCATCAAATTTTCAGAAATTTCTGATATTTTCAATATTAGCAGAAATTTTATAATTCAATATTTCCTCTCAATATTTACTAAAAGTGCCTTCAAAACATTTTCTTAATCATTTTGTTGTTTCTTTGAACTACTCAACTCTATGCTTGCTCATTGAAATTACCCAGGACTCACCACGAGGAAGTGGCCGCACTTTGGGTGCCACTCGCGCTCCCCTTGCTTCCAACCGATGAGAGCATACATTTACATTTCTTAGACAAGTCAGAAACAATAAATTGTTTCTTTGAGTAGGAAATTGTTTGCATTGGTTTTGATGGATGCACTACAAAGACAGGAAAATAAAGGTGTAATACGGAAACTGGAAGAAAAACTTGGTAGACCTCTGTCATGGAACATTTTCCAATTACATTTGAATGAAATTAAATTGCTGCATTTTTTGCAAAAGGTAGATGGACCTACCAGTGGACCAAAGTGATTTTTGGGCCTGTTAGACGAAGCTAAACATGTTATACTTTCAAATCAGTTCAATATGAACTTATAGAATTTGTCATTGATCAGATTGATTTTGACAATAAAAATGGTTCAAGTACTGAGCAACAGTAACCTTATGAGATGAGCAAGGTAGTTTTGACTGGGAAAATATCCAAAAAAAAATGTGAAACAGTAGTCCAAGAAAGCTTTCCCTAGTCAGATGTTGACTGCAGCAACCAATCTTTAGACTATAATTTTTAAAAGAGTTCATAACTTTCGCCTGTATAAGTGTCCTTGCTCTTTTAGGATGAAGTACAGACGTTACTAATTTTGCTATGAATTTGTGTGAGATTTTAAAGATTATCTCTCCGGAAAAGAGTAGAAAATTGTATTCACATCTATTCAAAACAATGCATACTTTGCACCCAAGAAATATGCTGTTATCAAATGTATGTATGTTTGTTCCTTATACAAATCCAGTTTTCGTCGGATTTTCAACAAACTTGGCACAGAGGTTCCCTAATGCATTAGAATTCACATAGGCAGGGGTTTTGAAATTAAAAAAAAAAAAAAATCCAAAAAGCCCAAAATTCAAATCTTTTGTCTCAAAATGGACACTTTCTTCCAATTTCGAATAGAGTAATAGAGATAAGACTTTAAGCACACAAACTGATAAAATGTAACACATTTAAATAGGAGTATTTTCCTACAAAGATTACGATCAACAATGAATTATCCATTTAAGGCTCAACTATTTCTTTTTAGCATGAAATAACTTTTTATATTCCCATGTGGATAGAATTCATTTAAATATTTTTAGAGCTATGTTGTACTAATATGCACCCGAGCAACGCCGGGAAATAATCTGGTTAGTTCATAAGAGAGAGTATATAAAGAAACTTGTTTTAAATCGTAATTATAAACGCTCAAGCTAGAAAACAAATAAGCAAACAAGTGAGAACGCTTCAGATCCCAACAAATAGACAAAAATCGATTTTCATACATTACATACATAAATCAAAAGTCAGTATACATATGATTTCTTGCCATGATGTGGAAATTAAAAAGCTACCTTTTACAGGTAATTTAACACAATATTTACAAAGATTATGGAAGCTGAGAATTTACATATGATTTCTGAATGCGCTCTTTTTAAACTGCCATTTAAGACTCAATCAGTTGAAAGAGATGTCAAGAAAGGTCACAAGCTCTTCGAAATTATTATGTAATCACAGGAAAAGAAAAATTTTAGTAAAAACGAGGATATCTGACAAATATTTGATCAATTTACGACACAAAGGAACAATTTAACTGTGAAAGACGTATCTAAGAAATGTAAATACGTGCTTGCATTCGTTGGAAGGAAGGGTTCACGTGTAGGACTAGAAGTGCGGTCACCTCCTCGTAGTGAGTCCTGGGTAGTTCCACATGAGTTAGCGAAGAGTTGCAGGGTTCAAAGTAATAACAAAATGAATAAAAACAAGTTTGAAGACACTTCAAGGGATTATTGAGAGGAAATACTGAGTTAAAAAATGTCGAAAATATCAGAAATTTTGGGAAATTTGATGAACTTTGAGCGCAATGCACGAACTGATATAATAATCTAAAATGGTTTTAAAAAATTCTTTGTATATTTCAAACCTTTTTCTTCCATTTAATAACCACCCGTCACTAGTTTTATCATTTGCAATATTTTTTTAAAAAATATGAAAAATCCAAAAAAAATCAAAAATTTCGAAACTTTAGGCCAAATGCGCAGACTAAAGATGACGTCGCAAAAGTGAAATATTTTACAGAATTGTTACTTATCCTCATTCACAGTAAATGAAAGGTACCCGTTTACGAAAATCAAAAATTCATTTTTTTCGCTCCACCCTAATATGCGTGATAGTGATAAGAGAGATAAGAAATATGAGGGCATTTTTTTGATTTATTTTTTTTCGTTGGGTTCGTTTATTAAAAGTATTGGCTTTTGTTTTTTTTTTCTTTTTAATTTATTCCTCTTCCTTATCAGATCCAGGAAAATAAAATAATATGAGAATAAGCGGAAATGCTGCCATGGTGCATTTTTTAATCAAGTGCACACCCCTTTTTTTAAACAGAACCCTTCAAAGGTGCTAAGTGCTAGTCGTAGCTTTATACGTTGGACAGTATAGTGGCTGGTCGTGAATAGGGTCTACTTCCACCTCTTCACATTTAATTAGGATTGATGAAACAATTGATCAAGTGGGGTTGGCCAAACGATGGGGACTCTCAAATATATTTGTTACAAAGTTTCCAAAGTTTTCTGAAACTAAATTGAAAGAATGAAATTCACAGGACTTGACATGCGCAACCTTTTATCTTAAACATTGTTTTTTTTAAATCAATCAATGAATGAAACTGAAAAAGCCTGGAATTCATTCAAGGTTGTGGTACAATTGTTTTTGGGAAGTAACAAAGAATCTGGCTATAAAAACATCGTTAAGAGGATGTCGGCTGCATTCAAAGTTCAGCACTGCAACATGAGTTTAAAAATCCATTTTTTACATTCACATGTAGACTTATCCCAGAAACCTTGGTGGCTTTAGTGAAGATCAGGATGAAAAATTTCATTAAGATGTGTAAGACATATAAAGAGACGTTACGAAGGAAAGGGGGACGTGAATATGATGTCAGACTACTGTTGGATGCTCAAGCGGAAAACATAGTTTCAACCAGTGAAAACGCACCGATAGGAGTATCAATGAAAAGAAAAACGGTTTTACCGTGAAATGGAGTAGACACTAAACGTGATCCACTTTTTAAAACGTGCTGTAATGAGTGAAAAGCATGTACAGTTTTTTTCCCAATAAATACAGGATTTTCTTTCACTTTTTGACTTTAACAATTAAGTCCTCAGATGGTACAAAAAATCTGTACGTGATTAAAAAAAAATGAAGCTCACATTCGGATTCAGCACACCGAAAAACATTAGAATAAGTCAAAACATTACATGCATCTGTTCGAAAATTTTTGTTTGCAGACCTGTGTTATTTATTTATTTATTTTTTGAAAGAAATGACATTGAGAGCATTTTGCTAAAGCTTATATGTACATTTTTTTTCTCGAAACTTTTATTATACCTTATATGCCTTTTGTTGCAATTCCCTCTTATTCAAAAGTTTTGCCACAGCTTTTATTACAACAGTTTCATGTATATTATATCATTTACATGCGTGTCATGGTATTTGCATACTCTACGAAAAACGCATTTACGAAATTACAATAGAATACAAATAGCTAAGCCCTGTTGGTGTCAAAATTAACTATGTAACCCTTAAATAGGGTAGATTGGGAGATGACGCCGTATTGGGGTAGATGTCGTATCACGCGTTTCACCCAAAAGCATAAACAAAAACAGCTTGGCATTTACTTAGAATAAAACAGCATTCTCATTGAGAGTATACGTAAACTATTGTTGATAAACCGCAAGTTAAAAGGGTGCTTCTTTAGTAGTTTGTCCCTTTTACCACTCTGAAGAGTACCCAAAATCTTGTCTAATGCCAAGGAGTAAGACAACGTCATTTTTGGGGGTGGAAGATGCCGTAGCTTTTTGACACGTTCTAGAAAAGGGAATGATCCTTCTCGAAACAGGAATATAGAAAAGTACCGTAAAATGGGGTGTATAGGAACAGCGGGGTCAATCGGAACAAAACTTCCAGACCATACAAAGAAATTCTTCATAAATATACTATTGGGTATTTTTCACCATTATTTTTTTTTAGAAAGGTAAGATGATAGGAAGTAGGGAAAAATTACTTTTGTCAATCTGACAACGCTACTGGCTTCTAAGGAGGGCTGTAAGTGGAATGCTAGAAAACATCACATTTTTATAGACTGCAAAACTTCATATGCAAGAACAAACCTTCTTATATTTTAAACCTAAGAGTGGTATGTTTCAATTATACATGTATCTGAACAACAGAATACCACATTAGAATTTACATTTTTTATAAATTGTGTCATAAAAATGTAGAATTCTGAAAAATGCCATTGGAAAAAAAAATGCGGGGTGAATCGGAACACTTTGTTCTGTTGTTCCAATTCAAACTTATTTGAAGGAAACTGTTTGAAAAATCAAGATTCTAACCCCAATTCCTCTAATCAAGACAAGGACAAGGATTTATTACTGTTTATCCCTTCTCGTGAGCAACTAGATCTTAGAATGACAGAAAGTTGTAGATTTCATAAGATTTTTTCTCCAGGAGACTTCTTTTTATTTAAAATACGAGGAGGAAAGTCATATAGACTTTATATAGCAAAAGGCAAGCACACAGACAGTGATGAATAAGCGAAAAAATCTTTCAGGACAATCCCCGAAACCCAGAGATTTTAAGAAACTAAAGAAAAGGTAGAGATCATCCCAGAAGATGCTGTGAAAAATTAAGCAAAGTCACAATTGCTAGTTTTAAGGACAAGTACATATTTGTGGACGACATGAGTGACTTCCATTCATGTTAAATCTTTGTATTTCAATTCAAAAGCATTTCTTAAAATTACTTTTCAATTTTCATAAGTTCAAAATTATTTTGAATTTTGACAAATTATAAACGTTTACTGGTATTGAAATTATACTTTTATTTGACAGTAATTATCTGTTCTTGTTCTCCCTGATCAATATTACTCAAATTTGTGAGACCTATTACAGGTTTCATGGAAAAAAATACAAATTTTAACATGTGTTCCGATTGACCCCTATGAGCGGGGTGATTCGGAACACCCATAATT
>JAXGGA010006691.1:0-68024 GCA_038373865.1 Uloborus plumipes
TGGCTCTAGTGTTTCAGTTCTGCGTAGAGTTAGGCCTTGAAAATTGACTAAATTTGATTAATTAATATCTCCTGTCCTAATTAACGGACAGAAACGTGCTAAAACTTTTCTTTTTCAGAAAAAAAAACCCTTTCCAACGATATATAATGTTTTGGGGTGGGGCGAGGTTTTCCCCCTCAATTATGGCGGATACACCAAAAATGAGACTAATTAATTAATTTAAAAATAACTAATTCGAAATTAAAAATTTGGGCTTCGAGGTGCACGAGGGCGGGGTACGTTCGAATTTTTGAGCCAAGTTTCAGGTCTGTGGGTGCTGCGGGGGCTTCTGGCCAGCGGTTACAAACATACAGACAAACGAACACCGTCATCTTTATATATATAGACTAGCAGTACCCGCACGGCGATGCCCGTGCAAAAAATGTAAAGAAAGTCAACTGAATAAATTTAAATTCACTCCACCCTCTTAAGTAAAATTATTATATTCTTTAATTCAAATGTGCACCACGACCTTTTAAAATATATTGATGACACTTTTAATGCCATTTCAGTTTGTAGTGTTCAATGCGAGGATTATTTTAGTTTTAAAGACTTTTTTCTTCTTTTCGTGTGTGTGTGACGAACTTATTTATTTTTAGCGAAATTTTTACGTTTCAATGGAACTTTTGACACAACTGTAGAGCCAAGATTTTCGAAAACTCTCAATGACCACAGCAATATTGCCCTTGAAATTTAATATCTCCCCAAAAACAACAGTGTTGTAAAAAAATCCCCCGCCAAGAAAACCTTAAATACTCAGCCTTAAAAAGTTATGATATCGAGTTTTCCCGCCAAGTTTGTGCCAAACTACAACTAACCTGTATGTATAGTTCTTTTAAATTGTTTTCAGTTTTGCCAGGCGGGAAGCTTTGTCTTGTGAGGTGGTTGCTTAATGAGTAAAAACTTCCCGCCTGGCAGGACTGAAAACAATTTAAAAGAACTATACATACAGGTTAGTTGTAGTTTGGCACAAACTTGGCGGGAAAACTCGATATCATAACTTTTTAAGGCTGAGTATTTAAGGTTTTCTTGGCGGGGGATTTTTTTACAACACTGTTGTTTTTGGGGAGATATCACATGTTTTTGCATTAATATTATTTCTTTGCCTGTTTTTTTTTCTCTTCAAAATTTACTTTGCATGTGTTTTTTTCCCTTCAACATTTTTCTTGGCGGTCCGACATCTGTGGTTTTCTTGGCGGCATGCATTTGGTGCAAAAGTTCAAGGATCTTCTTCAGTCTGGGATAAATTTGAAATCAATCACAATGTACCACCCGAACCGACGCAAAACAAAGCTAGTTGCTAACAATACTACGATTAAATTAAAAGTTAAAAAAAAAAACCCCAACCCTTACTGCCGATCTCATATTAAAATGAACTAAATTGAAGATCCCATTTAACATTCGAGCGTTCGCGCTGGGTCTTTTCGACCCAGGCGCAAGGATAAACACTCGCTGCTCTACTTCTATTTGAAAGAAATGGATCAGGTCCACTGTAGCTGCATTCAAAGTCGACCCCTTGAACTTGGATATACTTTTGAGATCCTTGATTAATATTTGTCAAAATCATGATTTACTACTGAATTATTCATTAAATATTGTTAAAATGCTCTTAAAATGTAATATGGGTCACTCTGACCCAGCGCGCGCTCTCGTGTATCGGTATGTCGCGCGCTTTCCGGAAGGTTAAAAGCCCTATGCAATAAAATCAATTACAAATATTTTATTTGTTAACAAATAGAAACTGGCAACAGATAAAATTATAAATCATTGAGTTTTCTTTCCTCGTGGCCCAACAATGAAAACATAAACGCTCAGATGTTGAACAGAGCTGGTAGATAGAAATCGGACCAATTTTAAGCATTAATAACTCCGGGGTGCGATGACCCCGGGGGGTAAATTTTGGGAAAATGTCCTCAATGTCTCATCGAGAATATTCATACCAAAAATCAACACTAAAGACCCCGGGGAGAAAAGATACGGAAAATAAAAGCGAGGGGGAGGGGGTGGGGGGGTCGAAAAACCCCCTATGCCGAGCTTTGGGACAAAATAAATGTGGGTGCAAAAGCAGAGCTCAATCCGAGTTACCGTTTAGTCTGGACCCCTGTCAAACAATTTTTAAAAAGTGCGAAAAATAGCGATTTTATAACATATATCACCCCTCCCCCTGAGGGTCCTGGATGTTTTGCTTTAGTATGTGCCGTCAGGGGCCGCTGGAGATTGAGTATACCAAAAATGAACTCTAAGGATCTTTATGGGGCTGAGATACAGAGGGGTGAAAACCCCGGTTTGGTTACTCGCGTAAACAGTCCTAGTCGCTCTTTTACATTTTTATTGGCGACGGAAATTTCTTGGCGGCTTGTATTTGGTTTTCTTGGCGGGGCGGGACGCTCCCGCGTCCCGTGATAATTCACCGATTTAACCGTAATTTCAATGTAAAATTGGTCGCCAAATCTAAATTTATTAACATAGGGAACCGATTGTATCAGGTAGATCAGCCACAGCCATTCTTCCATGATTTTAATGTGAACATTAAAAGGAAAGAAATATAATGTCTTTCGTACCATCTCTTTGAAGTGATTACAATCTAACAGTGACCCTCAAATAATCAAGATTTCACTGGCCGGGAACCTCCTCTGAAGAAAAATTATTATATCCTTTAGTTCAAATGCGCTCCACAACCTTTTAAATTCCACTTAAAGTCATGTTAAAGTTTAAATCAATTCGCCAAATAAATATAAGAGACAGAAAGTTAAGTAAGTAACAGGAGATATTAATTAATCAAATTGAATAAATTTTCAAGGCTTAAATCTATACGCAAATTTAAACCACAAAGTAACTTCAGGGACAAAAGAGCAGCTGATCAGGAAAATGGCTCTAGTGTTTCAGTTCTGCGTAGAGTTAGGCCTTGAAAATTGACTAAATTTGATTAATTAATATCTCCTGTCCTAATTAACGGACAGAAACGTGCTAAAACTTTTCTTTTTCAGAAAAAAAAACCCTTTCCAACGATATATAATGTTTTGGGGTGGGGCGAGGTTTTCCCCCCTCAATTATGGCGGATACACCAAAAATGAGACTAATTAATTAATTTAAAAATAACTAATTCGAAATTAAAAATTTGGGCTTCGAGGTGCACGAGGGCGGGGTACGTTCGAATTTTTGAGCCAAGTTTCAGGTCTGTGGGTGCTGCGGGGGCTTCTGGCCAGCGGTTACAAACATACAGACAAACGAACACCGTCATCTTTATATATATAGATTTCACATTACCTTTGTAGTAGTAAAGTATGCATACCTAAAGTTGTAAGATAATATTATTTAAATTTATTAAATTATTTTAGTAAGCAAGGTGCAATATTTTAAACTTCGTCCCAAGGTTTTCATGTCACTCTCCCGGCCTAGGAGTTAGTTCAATTATTGCAAGGAAAAAGAAGGAATTTTGAATTTTCTGCGTTGCAGCACTATTTATTCTCATTATTTCTTTGGATTGGTAGAATATTTTGTCGCTCTGATTTGCCTGGCTGTCATATTGTGATTTTGAAGTTCAAACATTTTTATTAGCACTCTCTTGGACAACATTTCTGTTCATATAAAATATTTTTTTAATAAATTAGTGTAATTTAATTAATGGAGAAAAACTAATCACATTTTAAACCTTAAATATAATGCAATGCTTTGGTAACAGGCTCTATATAAGTAGAATATCACTCTCTTTGCACACAAAAAGGCCTGGCATTCATACATTTTACACACTCCAGGGTCCCCCGTACCTACCACAACTCGTGGTTTAACCAGGATGGGACAGCGATGGTCGCTCAGCCTCCATTAGTAACGACGGTGGATCTTTAATCGGCTGGTTTCGAACCCGAATCCGACGCCTTACCGATCGGGCTACCACGGTCCACAGTGAGGAGTCTGTGTTCATGTAACTTGCAGGGTTCAATTAACCTTTTCGCTAAGCAAGGGCGGATCCAGAAATGTTCCAAGGGAGGGGCGATTGGTTTTTTTTTTTCTACTTGCCCCCCCCCCCCTTTTTTTTAGCACATTTCCTGGTTAACACATGTTTGTTACAAATGTTTCGGTCTTCAATTTCGAAAAAATTCCAGATCAGAGCCCCGAGGCACAACCACTTCCCATAGTATCATCGAAGATCATCTAAAATTGCCTTTTCTGAACTTCAAAGTCGAAAAATTGCTGGAGAAGAGTCCCTCAAGGGACTCTTCCGCCCTTGTCGCTAAGATACTTATTTTTCCCAGGAAACTAGTGGAAACGCGTGAAATCTCGGAATGTTACCTAAAATGACCTTAAGGAATTTTCTTGCAGTGTGGGATGGACAATATAAATCATAAAAAATGTTGGGATAAAAATTTAAGAAAAAGAGGGTTTTTTCCCCCCAAGTTGCTTTATTAACCTTGTTTTGGTGAAATATACAATTTTACTTATTTTATTCTCTCATTTCAGCAAGATTTTAAATTACATTTTAACTCTTAATAATTTGAAACTAGGACTTTTAATACCAGGTCAGCATAACAAAAATAAAATATGGTTAAGGTGAGTTCCCATTAGCAACTCGTCTATTCGTTCTTTCTTTAGTATTTGAATGAGTTCCTTGATAAAATAAACCTTAATGAGCTCTTTGCTGTCTTTAATGGGCACACCTGTCGCGGTGGTTTTATGCAGCCAGAAGGAATGTAGAAACCTGAGCTTCAACAGTTTTTTCTTTCACACATCAAGTAAATGAACACGTCAATGTATTTTATAATAAATGCAATAAAAATGCGCAGCAAACACCTGTTGAAACGCACTTCTTCAACGCGAATTCTGAAAGAAATTCTGTTGCAGCTTAGTGAGTTTAAGCACAGTAGTTATACATACTACTTAGACTTTTTGAACAAAACCAGATTCAATCTAATTGTTCATTTTATTTCCAAAATGGTTGCAATACACTGTAAAAAATAGATGTTGTTTTTGCAGTATAATACAGATAATTATATAGTAACAAACTGCAAAAATTGTCAATTTTACAGTAATACCTGATAAACTAAAACTGCTAATTTTACAGTTTATTATTATGCATTTTACAGTTTTAAGCTGGAATCTCTGACGCCAGAATTATACTGTTGTTTTTACAGTATAATGCAGTTAATTTTGTGGTAATAAACTGTAAAATTGCTGCTTTACAGTATTAAACTATGAAATTGCTAATTTTACAGTTTATTACTGTGCACGTTATAGTTTTAAACTGGAACCTCTGGTGCCAGTATTATACTGTAAAAACAACACTTGCAGTATACAATGTAAAAAAAAAACTCCGAGACGTTCCTTAAGAAAAAATGTGCTTAATTTCTACCAGTAACACATCTGGCATAAAACAGGAAAGTCTCAGTACTCTTCCTGAAATTAACATGGCAACTTTCTAAAGAATTTGGACAGCTTTCCAGTAAAGGGTAGACGGGTCTATGAATAAAACTTGGTATATCAAAAGATAGATGTCATTAGACCAATTTCATACGCACACAAACGACAAAACTAGGAAACAAAAAAGTTGCAGCAAATGTAACAATAAAACTTTGAACTTTAATTACTCGCAATTTCTGTTTTGTCACATAACCACTTCATCTCCCAAGCCCTTCAATTATAGGATGACGTACGTGAAATTTTACAGAACAATCCATATGGGTCAATATTCAATTTTGATACAATTTGTATTACCTCCTTTTTACTATACATAGTAGGTAGTAAATATTGATCACGAAAATTTTGGACTTTAATCCCGAAACGTTTACGGGGCCACCAGCCCTCTCATCAAAACTAATCTTTTTTTTTTTTTTTTTTTTTTTTTTTGAGCTTTAATGTCGAAAAATTACCGGTGGAGAGTCTCTCAAGGGAGGAGCGATCGCTCCCATCACCCCTCCCTTGACTCCATCCGTTCTCCGACTCTGACTCTATGACTCCGAATCCGCATTCATAATTGTAGGGCTTGGAGGATGAAGGGGCTATGTTACATTTTGAAAAATAAACTCTGGACAATGGTAAGCAATGGATACAGGTAAGCAAATGAAACTTGGTGCATCGAAAAGTGGATAACATTAGACCAATTTCATGCGCACATTAACGACAAAACCGGAAAACAAAAGAGTTGCAACAACTGCAACAATAAAACTTTTAACTTTAATTACTCGCAATTTCTGTTTTGTCACATAACCACTTCATTTCCCAAGCCCTTCAATTGAGAGGTTAAATCCAAAAATCCAGAACATTACAAATAACGACTAAGACAACTTCTATACTGAGCTTGTGTGTGTGTGTGTGCAGCTAATCATTAGCATTTTTCATACCAAAATCAAAAAGAACTGATAGTAGAAAAAACGGAGGAAACCTAATATAATTTTACAGAAGTAAAACATCTGTTGTGTTGACAAAAAATATAGAAATGTTAAAAGTAAAACAACTTCCGGGGAGGAGGTACCAAAGTCAGGCTGCGAAGGCTTTGAAGCTTAACTTGCAAGAGTAATCATCCAGCATAAATATTTATTCAGAGGGTGAAAAAATAAGAAAAAAATAATAATTACAATATACAAATTGCTTCTCCGCTTGCTTTCCCAACTTAAAACCTGAGAAAATGGGTTAGAAGGAGTTATTTGAACAATAAATTAAGTAGCGCAGATGTCTTGCTGTCTCTACCATATTTCAGTACGTTAAAAAACTCGAAAAACGTAACAAGGATGGATTATATATTTTATCATCGATTCGGAAAATCAGGACCAGGGTTCTAGGTTTTGCGGAGCCCTGGTCAAAAAATTTTGCGCGTCCTCAATGTAAAAGATATTATATTCATCAAAGGGCTGTCCATTGAAAGAACGATGTCATAACCCCACCCCCTCCATCGGATTAGGCGATTATGCAGGATTATGCTGACATAATCCTGAGGTGCCGTCTGCCCCGGTTGATTTTTTTTTTCTGCCTCCCCTAAGCAATTATTGAAAAAAAAAAAAAAAACATGTAAAATAAAAAATTGTGAGATTTTTTCCTTTTATTTAACTTTTGAAATAAAAAAATAAAGCAAAAGTATTTTAATTAGCTAGATTTGATTCAGTTAAAAATAATCATGATATATTCACAGGGGCTGCCTAAATATTTACGTTTCTCATTTCGAAAAAAAAAACAACATGAAAAGCACCGGGGTCGTCGAAATATGATTAAAAGCAAAATAAATAAATAAAATGCAGTGAGCGAGGTTAAAAATATTGTAATGAATAGCCACACTGGTATTTCTTAGTGAATGAATCTAAAACGAAAGTAAACCACAACTTTATCTAAAAAATCATGAAAGAAAATATTTCATTGAATATTTCATTACGGAAAATCAAAGCAGTGACTTTGAAATGGTTTTAAAAGAGAAAAAATTGGACAGGCTTATCAGCATTTTTTTTTAATTAATAATTTAAGCCATTAAAAGAAGGTAGGGAAGTAGTCAAGGAAGGGGAAGGTAAGGAGATCTCTGAACACTAGCCCTTCAACTTACGTCGCAAAAGGTAGCCCATCAGTACCGTAAAATGGGGTTAATCGGAACACTTTTCAGCTTTGATTGTAAAAAAAAGCAGTTAAAAGATTTTTTTTTAATTTGATTTTTTGGGTAAAAACTTCGGTCTTGCTTTACTTTTGATATTCCAAGCAAAGACAAAAGATTTTGAGCAATTCTTATTAAAATATATAGCAAATTATGGGTGTTCCGAATCACCCCGCTGATAGGGGTCAATCGGAACACTTGTTAAAATTTTTATTTTTTTCAATTTAATCTGTAATAGGTCTCACAAAATGAGTAATATTGATGGGGGAGAATAAGAACAGATAATTACTGTCAAATAAATGCATAATTTCAATACCAATAAACGTGTATAATTTCTCAAAATTCAAAATAATTTTGAACTTATGAAAAATGAAAAGTAATTTTAAGAAATGCTTTTGAATTGAAATACAAAGATTTACCATGAATGGAAGTCACTCATGTCGGCCACAAATATACTTGTCCTTACTTGTCCTTAAAACTAGCAATTGTGACTTGGCTTAAGTTTTTTCATAACATCTCCTGGGATGAACTCTGACTTTTCTTTAGTTTTTTGAAATTTCTGGGTTTCGGGGATTGTCCTGAAAGATTTTTTCGCTTATTCATCACTGTCTGTGTGCTGGACGTTTACTACATAAAGTCTATGTGACTTTCTCCCTTATATTTTACGTAAAAAGAAGTCTCCTGGAGAAAAAATCTTTTGAAATCTGTAACTTTTGTCATTCTAAGATCTAGTTGCTCACGAGAAGGGATAAACAGTAATAAATCCTTGTCCCTGTCTTGATTAGAGGAATTGGGGTTAGAATCTTGATTTTTCAAACAATTTCCTTCAAATAAGTTTGAATTGGAACAACAGAACTAAGTGTTCCGATTCACCCCGCAAATTTTTTTCCCATGGCATTTTTCAGAATTCTTCACTTTTATGACACAATTTATAAAAAATGTAAATTCTAATGTGGTATTCTGTTGTTCAGATACATGTATAATTGAAACATACCACTCATAGTTTTTAAATATAAGAAGGTTTGTTCTTGCATATGAAGTTTTGCAGTCTATGAAAATGTGATGTTTTCTAGCATTCAACGTGCAGCCCTCTTTAGAAGCCAGTAGCGTTGCCAGATTGACAAAAGTATTTTTTGACTACTTCCTATGATCTTACCTTTCTAAAAAAAAATTCATGGCGAAAAATACCCAATAGTATATTTATAAAGAATTTCTTTGTACGGTTGGGAAGTTTTGTTCCGATTGACCCCGCTGTTCCTATACACCCCATTTTACGGTAGTGCATTTTTTAAATTTAATTTTCAAAGAATTCCGTGGCCGAGTTCTCGAGCCTCATCCCTTCACATATTTTAATCAAAGATGGTCTTTAACTGCGTATTTAGGATTTCAATTTCGAGCAGTCTCAAAAAAGAGCACCCAACCAAGCCCTAGAGAAACGCCCTCTCCTCATCATTAATTAATGCCGAAACTTTCATTTTTAGGACTTCAATTTGGAAAATATCCGAAGATCCCCTTGAATCGTCCCTTCCCCTTAATATCATGAAAAATCATTCAAAATTTGTTTTTAGTGCTCAAAATAAAAAATTCCAGGCGCCCCCTAAAACCCACCGATAACTTGAAAAATCAACTAGAATTGCGTTTCGTTTCGTGTACCACTCTGAGCCCGAGTAGATGAGCCCGAGTAGATGAAATCTACTCGATTTAAGCCAGGATTGGTACGGCTTCCGTTTTTACGAACACCATTAAGGTTGAAGCCCGTTTCAGCTCTACACACATGCCTTAAAAACCCGTTCATAGGGTATTCATAATACACCTTCACACAAAGGAAGGACAATGGCAAGAGAGATAGTGCGTCCATGCCCGGATTCGAACCCCGGGGTCACCACATGACGGTTAGACGTCTCTAACCACTAGACAAGGTGACCGACACTTGAATTGAGTGTTAAAAGCTAACTTTGAATGTTTTCCTGAGGAGCGCAAACCCCCTCTTACCATTATCGTTAAATTTTGTTTGAAGGGCTTCGAATTCGAAACATATTTTCGGGGGAGACCCCTTGAAAACTCTTTCCACTAACTTCATGGACAGTGAACTGAAATAACGATTTTGAAGCTTCAATTGCGAAACATTGCCGGTCTCTAACTATTTTTAGAGTAACAGCATCAAAAAATATCCCGAAGGGGAGAGGGGTTGAACCTTTTTCTCCCTAACATGATCAAAGATAATCTACAGCTGCGTGTTTAAAATTTTGATTTCAAAAAATGCCGGGGAAGCGCCACCGGGTCTTTTCACCCCCTAATATTACCAAAGATTGTCTGAAATGCATTCTTAAAACTACAAATTCAAAACCTCCCGGATTCGGAGCCCCAAATCCCTTCTCCCTTTAATATCACCAAAGATCGTCTAAAACTGCGTTTAAGAGCTACAATTTCTAAAATTAAAATCGGGAGGAGAGATCCCGAGCCCCCTCTTTATTACATAATCGGAGATAACGGTTTTAAAGATTCAATTTTTCTAAACATTCACGAAGGAGTACCCTCGAACCTCTTCTGCCTTTAACATGACCAGGAATCACATAAAATGCATTCTAAAGACTACAAATTGAAAAAACTTTCTGGAGTGGCTCCCTCTATCTGTCAAATCAAAAATTTTAGGGGAGAGCCCTCGAGCTCCTCTAACACAATCTGAGATTAAAATTGCCTTTCTTAAGATTTAATTTCAAAATATAAATGAAAAGTACCCTCGAAACTCTTCTTTCTTAACATAAACATCTAAAGTGGTAAACTTTAGGACTATAAATTTAAAAAAGAAAATGAGGAGAAGAAAGTCCTGGACCCCCTATTTGTGAGTGAATAGTATATTCTATTTCTACTATATCTACTATTAGGTTCACATTGCTAATATTTACACACACTAATGATTCTCTCATTGACCAGAAGATAAAATTTGCTTTTTCTTTCCTTCTCTCTCTCTCTCTCTCTGCATTTAAGATAAATTTGAAAAAAATAAAGGAAAATCAGTTTCAGTAATGATAATACAGGTGGGCGCCGTGCCCCCCTAGCCTCCGGGCCCTGAGTAGCTGCCCGAACTGCCCGGGCCCTGGAGCCGACCCTGATCCGTGGATCAGGGAACCAGGATACATGGATCAGGGGTTGATCTCCATGGAGTTTTTCTCCATGGAGATGAATCAAGGGTTTGCTTGTTCTTTTTTAAAACTCAAAAGAGTCACTTATAAAACCGATGCGATAAAAATAAATTATCAGTGAAGCATTCAATCAGTATTTTCATATTGAATAGCAGAGAAATTGAAGGGGCAAATGGATAAAGGTTGGAAAAACATACTTTTCACCATGGATAAAGGTGAAAAGGTAATTTTTTTTTTTTTTTTGAAAACTTTTTCTGGAAATTTCAAAAAATGTCACACATAACCTCTATTCAACGGTGTATGTGAGTAAACACAATTGAACACACACTAATTTGAATTTGAGTAAATCGGCGAAATTCAAATGTTACATATCACCTTTATCCACTTGCTCCTTCAATTATCAAAGTGAATTGGGAATTAAAAACTATGTTATTGTCGATGCATGATCTGCTGCTACGTTAGTATAAAAATATGAAATTCTATTAAAATTATTTTTTTTTCTTTTAACTTATTACTATTTGATGACAATAAATATTATTTGAAATAATTGTCATTTCAGTTGCAACTAAGCCTTTGTGTGAATGCTATATTCAAACTGCACTGTTGAACGTAAACAGGAGTAGAGATTAAAAAGGGTGCCACTTAACAAAAAATTAGAAAGCGCTGAAATAGAGAAATGTTGAACTGTAAATGGGTGATTCTACGGTTAATGCGTTTTTCGTGTCCCCAAAGAAAAAATAATTTATTTAATTTCGCACCCATTATATCACTAGTAGCCGCTATTTTTATAGGGAAATACTACAGTGACTGACGCAGTACGCTTTTAGGCACTTTCAATGAGAACTGATGCAATAATATTCAATTTAAAAAAAAATCTCTTAACTTGCTTTTAACTTTACTCAGTATTACACTGGTTATTCGCTATCAACTTCATCCTTATGCATTTTTTATGCTAAATTTCAGTCTTTGAAGTTCGACAGGTGAATGTGACACTGTTGATATGGATCGTCAAGAAGTGCATTTTTTAAAAATAATAATAAATATTTTTTCAATGTTTACTGATGAAATATGTTTCTATGCAAATGTAAGCGTATGGTTATGGCAAAAAACATTATGCCAAGTTAGCAAAAATTGAACGTCGAACATGTTTGTATAAAAACTAGTATTTGGACAGGCCAGGGGAGTATACATTTATGACTATTTTCAGCTATAAATGCTAAAATAAAGTAATTGTAATGAATTAATTTGGTGGTTCATATAAAAGATAATAGTCTATAATGCGTAAGCATACAAAAACATTAATAAAATCAGTTTTACATGAAGTTTTTCTATTGGCTGTCTGAATTCAAATAGCGTAGAATCACCCAAATATTTAGAATGGAGAATAGTTATTTTAAGAAATAATTCCAGTAAATATTAGAAAGCATACGTAATATTTCCAATTAAAATGACACAACAAATGTTTCTCAACCCCCACTAACTTAAATGCCTGACTCAGATATTTAGTTTTTATACAAAAAAATACCAGTATTATTTTCACATTATTTCCAGTAAACCAGAATCAATTTCACCCATAACTGTAATCTCGCGAATTGATTGCAAAACGAAGTGAAACTGCGATGCTAATTCTGTTATTTTCGACCTAAAAGTGGAAATGGTTCTCCACATAATAATATAGTTTTATTGAAAATAATCCTTAGAGATCACTAACATTATTTTTAGCTAGTTTAAAATATCAATACCGATCTGTTACGACAGTGATTAAAAATGTTATTGCGTATGTACACGCAGGGAAAGTAATTTCAATTGCATCTTTTTTCACTAAAATCAGAGGGTTTGAATTTCGCATCAAAACACCATAAGTATTTTTGTAATCGCATCATCAGGAAACAGCTTTTTTCCAATTAAGATAGATTGGGGGAAGATACCGTATCATGTGCTTCACCAACAAGCATGAATGAAAACAGCTAGCCGTTTTGATTTACCGCAAGTTTATGGGGTGTTTTTGAAGGGTTTTGTCATTTTTAGCCCTCTGATGTATACTTGAAGTAGTGTAAAACGCCTCTGAGTAAAACGCCGTATTTTAAAATAAATATTAAAATTTTCAGAGTAATTTTCGGCCAAAAAAATATTTATTAACAAATAAAAAAAAGTCTTTTTTTAACGACCTTAAAAAGGAATAAATATCTATGAAACTGATTCCATCAAACTCTACAACATAATGTTTCTAAAATAAACCATTCTTGTGAGGGCAATTTCTTTCTTTTTCTCTTACATTTGTGTTCAGTAACTAATTTTGAAAAAAAATCTCAAAGGCATGTTTTGCGCTTTTTGTAAAAAAATATTTTATTTTGAAGATTGCCACATGAGGTGATTGAAGAATTAAAAAAAAAAAAAAAAAAAAAACCTGCAGTTCATAGCAAGTGTGAAAAATCGGATATTCCGCGGATGAATACAATTTTGATTCACAAAAAAAATCTATTCTGTCAAAAGACTTATATGTTCGGCAAGCAAATATTTTCTTCCTTTGACCTGATATCATACCAGTATTGCTGATATTTTATTCCCTTTTTAGTGCGTAGAATAAGCAAAGCCAACTTGTGAAATAACACCATGAGTGGTTCACTATAAACATCAACAAAAACCGATTCAGGAAGATATTTCTCCAATAACAGATAAAACAAACGCCCACTCCAAATCACTTCAAAGGCAATAATCAGTTGATACCTTATTTCCTAACAACGCGTTTACTTTGTATTGCGTATCTTTTTTTTTTTTTTTTCTTGTAACCTCAGCAAACTTAGGAGTTGTGTTAAAGGCTTTTATTCTTTCTTCAGAAAGCTATATTAAGGAATTTGCTCTTGTGAAAACTAATTCGGTGCATAAGTTTCTAACAGTTGCAGTTTTCAAAGAACAACGCATTTGCGTACGCACAAGAGGGGTTTCGGGTCTTAACATACCCCTCCCCCCCTTGAGGACTACAGCTTGCCCATTGAAAAAATTGTTTGTTATCATTTCGCACAGATTTTTTTCCAGTTTCATTCCTTCTTTTAAAGTTAGGGAGAGCGAAGCACAATCACACTTTTTAAACTTCAATTTCGAAAAATTTCCAAGAAAACGAAAGGAGGGCCACAGTACCTCTCCAGTCCCTCAATTCGCTAACTTTTTTGCTCCATTTTCATCAGTTACCCTTCCATTAGTTATTTTTCCCTGTCCCTAAATGACAGTCTAAATCCGGCCTTGACCCAACCCTTGAGAAAACCCTGCGTAGGCCACTGGAACATTATACTTTTTTATTTGGTTCGGGACTGAAACGATTTTATCAAAGTTCTATTTTGCAAGAATTCATTAATGAAAAGATTAAAATTCTGATGATTGTAGTCTCTAAAGAACGTTGTAAATTTTGATCTGGCTTGTAATGGAAGCAACTATTCTTTCAAGGTTCTTTTTTGAGAAAACATTAATTAAAACGATAAAGTTACTCGCTTGCAGCTCTAATCAAACAATTTATTTGTTGGCCTTGCTGATTATCAACCGCTAAGAAGTCTTTTGAAGTTATCCTTCTAGAAACTCAAAGACACAAGAAGGAATGCGTTAAAGAAGTAAATGCGTTCTCCTACTTTATTTTATTTGCCTTATTCTTATCGTTTGTCCAGAATCTTGGTATAAATAACTATATGTTTAAGAGTACAGAAAAAAGACCTCGAAACTTATCTTTTGAGAAACATGAACTAGTAGCATCATATCAACCTTTTGGGCCCCTCAAGAAAATGAAGAAAATCTCAATGAAAGCATTAAACTATCAAGAAAAAAAATTTTCTTAGTTAATGTTTTTAATGGAATTAGCTTTCCAAGTGATAAGCCTCAGCACGTGGCTTAAAAATTAACAAAGTGCCAGTAAATACTGGACATTAGGTTCTGCAGCCAGTGAAAGGAGACAAAAATTTATTGCGTAATTAAATAAAAGGCTGGAATGGAAATTAGTTCAGAAGACGCCGAAAATAGTGTTTTCCAAATCTTTCTGCTTGAAAGCAATCACAGTAATTTATAAATAAAGTTCTCAGAAAAGAGCTGCGGTTAGTTTTAGATGCTCATGGAATAAAAATGCGCAGTTAATTTTGGGTTGGTTGGTTCTTTTAGGTTTAATGGGAAAAGAGCCTTTATGGGCTATTTAGCGCAATTCTATCAAAGGTAAAAACAATAATTTTTCGACGACTACTGAAATGGATGAAAGATGTTTACGTTAGTTTATTAGAAGTTCAAAGTATCCAGTTAAAATGCCTATAGTTTCTGTTCAATCCGTTTACTCGCGCGTGACATTTTTAAGCATGTGTTTGCACTTCATTCTCGGAATTTTTAACTTCTGAATTTAATTGGGATACATTGAATGCAGTTTTTTCGGAACGTAAGTACAGTGCACCTTTGAAATTGAAAGCTATGACCTTGACAATGTTTTTTATGGGTATGATAAAGACGTGTTCTGAATTGAGTTATATATCTTTCATACAATATTCCAACTCCAATCCGCAATAACAACACGTTCCGTTTTTACTGAACATAACCAAAAGAGCCAACAGTGACAAGGTCATAGCTCAAGTTATCATAGGTGCACTATACTTTCTTAGACAACTAACAAGAGTAAACATTTTCTAATGTCATGGCTATTGCGACCATTGAATAAAGATTTAGTTTTTATTAGTTTTATTTTCAGAAGCATAATCCCCCTAGTTTATCCCTTTCTTTTAATTTATTTTAGTCATCTGACTGTTGATATCGTCGGCACCGTGCTAAAATAACGAATGTGAAAAATTGCGTTTTTCAAGTTCGATGGTTTTTCGTAGTACTATAAAAGGGCTACCTACTGGTAAAATTCTGAATCTGTTAGATGGTCGTAAGCCAATGTCATTTTTACGAATTCACAGCTTTGCCCGATTAAGTTATGCCATATTTACGAATATGATATTCAACAGTTTACACAGTTAAACAAATAAAAAAACTATATTTTAAAGGATTTATTGCCTTATTTTGTGTTCAATAAAAGTTTTTCTTAGTAAAAAAAACGTTTTTTTTTTCAAATCTTTTCATCCATTATTATTACATTTTATATCATTCTTGTATCCTAGATGTAAAGTATTTAAAATGAATGCCATGAAACTTCATTACAAACTATCGAATATTTTCTAAAATTTCATATTCGGTACTTTACCTTTAATTCAGTGACTTTCGATCAAAAACGTCCATTTTGGTAAAGTAGTGAACATTTTTAAACAACTATTTTTGATAATTTTACAAATAATAAAAATTTAAATGATACCTTCAAACGATAGTTTTACACTTGAAGATATCTATAAAAATTTAAAAATTTAAAATAATCAAACGCGTCACACAGTGTTTCGATTAGTGTAAGCTAGGTGGACAAAAGTCAAGTACGGAATTCTAAAATTCTGCATTGGGATAATGTCAACAATACACCAAAACATGATACTTCATTATTTGTTTAACACTTGTCCCCGTTTTTCCCCGGGCTAAATTTTCTGTATACAATAGCTGCACCTTTCCCATTATTAATAAGCCGTATTATAGACAGCACACTCGAGTACAACATATTTTTTTTTCTAGAGTACTTTCTTTCGAGGAAGGATTTCTTTGAAGAATGGTTGAAGCCCCAAAAGGAGAAAAAAACTATATTCTCTTCGAAATCTTTTCTTCTAAATTTAATTTTGAAAACCTTACATAGTACTCTGAAAGAAAAATCAGGAAAAAATTAGCTAACTATTCCTCCAAAATTTCTGCTAAATGGGTCTCTGCGGGAAAATCAAAGCAGCGTTTTTTGGTAACTAATGCAAACTGGCTGGACAAAGACATAAAATTCGAAGTTGAATGTGCTGTGTCCCAACCTTTCACATCATTTCAAGGTTCTACTAATATAGGAAGAACGCGGAAAAATTTTGAGCTCTTATCCAGAAATATGTAAAAATGACGAAAAATAATTTTGTCCAGCTAGCTAACATTAATCGAAACACTGTGCGTCAGGTGAAAAAAACTCACAACCCATCACCTCTTTTTGAAGTGGAATGGTTCCCGGGTGCTAGGCACTTCTTTCAAGTACGGACAGTAATAGCAGAACAATTTTCAATTCAATAGAAGTATCTCTGCAGCATTGATTATTATATGTGTTTTAAAAATACACGCCTGCACAAAAAAAATCAATTCAGTTAAAAATAAATCTTCTTCGAGCACTATTTTTTCTTGTGATTTTTATGTCCTTTTATTTTCCTGTTACCTAGTTTGAAAAATATTGCTAATTCCTATAATTAGTTTTCATTGATTATTAACTACCTAATTTTTGGTTTTTACAGAACTTGGGTGCAGATTTTCAATGTGTTGTATACGAAGAATATGAATGAATTACTTATTCCTTTGCATTACATAACATTACAAAAGTAACTAGGGGGATTTTAATCATTCATAATAATTACCAAAATGATTATTGTTAATGACCTTGATTTGGCAGTTCAAAAATCTTAGGTATAAATTGACAAATATAGGTTATGAAGTAACTTTTCCCATAAAAGCATTTGTTTACAGGGTTTAAATGTATGTACAAAGTGCGGTGTTTAAAAATTTCGATGTTTCCCATAAAAGCATTTGTTTGTGTTTACAAAGTTTGAATATACACTCTAAAAATGAAGGTTGTTTTTACAAAATAATAGAGCTAATTTATAGAAAGTTTGTAAAAATTGCTAATTTTACAGTAAGAAATAAAATTTCAATGTTTACAGTACTAAACTGCAAAATTGCTAATTTTACAGTTATAAACTAAAATTGTAATGCTTTAGTTTTGAGCAGCGATATTTTGAAACGTCGATTCTTTGTCATCAATGTCACACATTTAATTTGAATCGTACCATTACGTGACAGCAATAACTTGCCAAATATGGATTATGGATCTTCTGCTTACGTAGCACATGGAAGAAACGTCATCACACCTTGGACAAATCACAGTAAAGGATTTTTATGACTTTTGTCAATCCGACCAAACCCACTTTCATAAAATTGCTTCTTCTAAAATTTTCAGTTAATATGCGGCATATAAAATGTCCTTGTTATTCTTTATTTTTTTGCGCACAGAAAAAAAAAAGAAAAATTATATCTGTTTCACATTCGTCAAATAAAGCTGAATTCATGCTAATATTTTTTTTAATAAACGGTGTATTACTCTATTATAAACGTGAAAAAAGTGAAGATTTTCTTGAAATAAGTGCGTAAATTTTTGGCAAAGTCTGCACATAAGTTCAAAATTAAAAAACTCTTTCAGAACAAATTTATTTCTTCTTTTCAAATTCAAAATAATGTTCAAAACGCATTTCAACATATTTAATATACATAATAAGCCTCATTTCTAGTACCATGCTCTGTGTCTGACTTTGAAACAAATCAAAGTCAAATTTAAATTCAAAATTCAAAAAAAGTTTTCCAATTCAGCTCATTACTTTGGAAAAAAATCAATGAAACGTCAATAAAACGAAAACAGTCATTTCTTTTAATGGTCAGTTTGCTGATATACTGAGCGCCCAATTTTTATTTTCGACAAAAGAACCAAAACTAAAAATGTTCAGGAATATTTTGACATAAAATACGGAAAAATTACAAAATGAAACCATCGCGAAATCTCGCCAAATAATCAGCAAAAGCAACCCTGCAGTCGCCGGACGTGACGTTGCTACCTGCATAGCGTAACCAGAGAAGGAGTAAATAAAGACAAAAAAAAAAAATCTTAAAGCCATGACATTAAAAAGACAAAAAAGAAAAAAGGCAGTGTAACAACATGAAGTTAATAAACCAAAGAATGAAAAAAGAAAAAGAGAGAGGAGGAGGAGGGAGAGCGAAAGCAGGGAGGGAGGGGAGATAACCCAGCGTCCCCGTTCGCCTTGTTTACAGCCAGCATCCAACGTGCGTACGGGCAGTTTAAATGGTAGATCTGTGTGGAGCGGTCGCATATCGCGTGCTCTCTGCGGCATTCTGGGAGCTGATATTCGATGTTGTTTTGAAATTCGTTGATGGGAGAAGTCGCAGCGTTGCCCATGACTAGGATCGACAGGAATCGGGCCCCCCCTCTATTCCGGCCCATATCGTCGGGGCTGCCGGTGAAGCGCAGACTTTTCGGGGGCCCCGTGGACCACGCGAAAATCAATCAGGTTTTGCAGAAGGAACTGAATAAGATCAGGGAGGAGGACACCTCACGGTGGAATTTCGATTTCGTGGCGGAGAAGCCCCTGAAGCCGGGGCGCTACGCCTGGGAGAGAGTGGGGCGTTGCCCCGCCGAGCCCCAGGATGGCGGCGGATCGAGCGAGGATGCGGGAGAGGACTCCTCAGAGAGGAGGGGTCAGAGACAGACCCAGATCACAGGTATGTCGGAGTCATGTTATCTCATAGCACACTGTAAAAAACGAATGTGGTTGTTACAGTATAAAACAGCTAATTTTATAGTAATAAACAGTAAAAATTGCTAATTTTACAGTAATAAACTGTAAAATTGCAAATTTACGGTACCTAAACTAAAATTGCTGATTTTACAGTAATAAACCGTAAAATTGCTAATTTTACAGTTTATTACAGTGCATTTTACAGTTTTAAACTGGAGCCTCTGCTGCCAGAATTATACTGTTGTTTTTACAGTAAAAACAGCTGAATTTTACGGCATAAACTGTAAAATTTCTAACTTTACAGTAAGCAACTGTAAAATTGCTAGTTTTACAGTTTATTACTGTGCATTTTACAGTTTTGAATTGGAACCTCGGCTGCCAGTATTATACTGTAAAAACAACAGTTCATTTTTTGCAGTGCATGTATTCGTTGCTTTATTTCTCTGAGTAATTTATTTTATTTTATCCCTCAACTGGTGTGGGGATTTTTTTGCAACGGAAGAATCAGCGAAAATTTTTTCATGAGAAGGGGATGTCATTGGAAAATTTTCGAAATAAACATTCGAAAAACGCGATTTTATGCCCTTACTTGTGTGTTCATGCACATAATATTCTTGCTTCATGTTCATGGGGGGTATGACCCCCCGAACTCCCCCTTGGCTACGTCATTGAGTAGTGTGGTGGTGTATATGTAACCCCAACATAATGTTCCTTGTGCAGTCTACAAAATCCAGCAAAGCGGAAAATTTCAAATTTTGATTATTGCGTTATTTATCTTTTCCAATGCTACTGAAACGGCCTCAAATAATACACCATATGCACACAAAGCGATAGGTCTCTGTCACCTCCCAAAAACGTCCTTCAACGGCAAATTTTGGTTTTTAACATTTAACATCGTTTAAATGTATGTATACCTTCAGATGAGCATTTTTGACAGCTACACTCTGTCTTAAAAGTAAACAGCAAACTAAAATTAGAGTACCTCGAGAAAAAGAAAGGTTACTGCAACAGAATCTGCACATGCACTTTGCAATATGTGTAGGCAGTTCTGAAACATTGCATAACTGTGCAATGCAATAGATATAAGAATAGGCTCATTTTCAGTACCTTGCTATTTCTTTCATTTCGTTTAATATTACGATTGTTAATTACTTATTTTTTCATTTTTTAATTCCTAAATTCTATTAATGAACCTGCATTTCCAGTAGAAGTGATCACACACCCTATAAATAAATGTTTCTTAATAACCATTTTTGGCACGATTGTTGATCAGTTGAAAAACTGATTTTTTTTTTTTTTTTTTTTAAATTCAACAACTTGTTTGCAGTTCCTTGTCTTTCTATAAATTGCTTCAATTTTATAAAAAGTCTTTCTGTTCCGTTTCTATTTTTGTCCTATTGCTTTAATGGGTTAGTCCTTGAAATATGGCTCTGTTGTGTGATTCAAGATACGAAAAAATAAATCTTGAGCAACTTTTCTGCCACAGTTTTGAATCTTATCGTAAACGTTTCATTTGTGTCACATAATTCATTTTGAAAACAAATACCAATTTATTTGATTTATGGCGAAAGCCAGCTTATCACGTGACATACTCATATGATGCCACGCAAGCTGAAATTATTTGTGCTTTCCCAATTGAGCAGTTGTAGATGAATGGCACTCGTTCTCCGTAAATGATTTAAATGAATATCATGACCTAATTAAGGAAACCAGTGAACAAAATCGTTCTTTCAATATTTTCTTTCCTTTTTCTTTTTTTAATTTTAATTTCCTTGAATGAAAAAAATAAAAATGTGCAAAATATCAAAAATGTACATTTGTAATGAATTTTCTTGTCTAAAATTCGAAAAACTGAAAAATATCAGACAAATTGTAAGGACCTTTTGAATGACCTGTAGTAATGTAGAATACTCTTTAACAAGATAATTATAATTGGTTTTTTTCGAAATAGAATTTTTGGGCATCAACTTTTCGACACATTATTAGAATGGCTCAAATTGTTCCTTGAAAATGTACATTAAACGAAACTAAAATAATTCTTATTTTTAATAAAATTTGAAACCAACTACTTTTAAGTGCTTATTTTTCTTTTGCTTAAATTTTAAAACAAACCTATCAGTGACTTTAATTATATTAGTTTTTTTATATTTGCTAATTCAAGACCGATTTCATTAAAACAATAAAAGCAGATTATGTTTGATCCAACTGAAAATATTTCAATTAATCTTTCAAGCTATTTTTTTTTTCGTCTGGGAGATTTTAAAATCCATTTGAGTTGTAAATTCTACTTTGTTAGACTCAATTATTCCTTTTGGTACCAGCTAAGAAGAAACTTCATTTTGTGCAATTTTTTAGTCATTAAAATAATGAAAAAATGTAAGAGATACCGCATGAATAATTAATGAATGTAAAATAAAAATTCTATAGTTTTAGAAATTGTATCCAAATTCAAAATATTTTTGCAGAACTTTCTAGTTAGAAAAGACCCTCTTGCCAAATTTGACTACTATCTGACCTTCTAACCGTAAAAGAACTTTTATTGACTCATATTGATTAAGTTCTTTTTGTTTTGTTTTTTTTTTTTCACCTTTTTATTTGACATGATTAAACTTTTCAATAATGTTTAAATATTGTGATATTGTGGTTTTTTCCTTTGCTATGTTTGTCAGAGTTTTGTTGGATGCTCTATTTGCAACTCTCGTTGGATGCTCTATATATCCAATTACACGTCAAAAAAGATTGAATTTTGAAATATTATTAAAACCTAATTTTGTTCTGAAATCGCAAATCACCCAAAACTGAGGAGGTTTTGCCAGTTAAATGCGAGAAACATAATTATTAATTGCATTTGTTTCCCTTGTCCATTTTTTAAATGTTACATTCTCGAGAGAAAAAAAAACTAGGTTGATTCCGCTGCATATTGCAGATATTGTACTAGACATTATTTTTAGAAACTTTCCGTTTTGTCCTTTTTAAGTTATTTCCGCACTAGCTTCTAAAAACTAAATAAGTACTGTTATTTCTTTTTTGATATAATGGCATAAAACTATTTTTACGCAGTATTAAGGAGCACTACACTGTAAAAAATGAATGTTGCTACTAATTTCATAGTTTTAAAAATTTCTACTTTTACAGGGCTAAACTGTAAAATTTCTAACTTTGCAGTAAGAAACTGTAAAATTGCTAGTTTTACTGTTTATTACAGTGCATTTTACAGTTTTAAATTGGAACCTCTGCTGCCAGTATTGTACTGTAAAAATTAGGACTAGTAAAACAAGAGTTTTTTCCGAAGTCATCTGTTCATTTGTACTTTTTGATAGTGTATAGCTTCATGGATCTGAACCACCCCAATGGTTAACTACATTACATAGGATTCGTACAGGATACTGTAAAAATACATTATCATACAGCTAAATTTTAAGGAAAAAAACTGTGAAATTTCTTACTTTACAGTAAGAAACTAAAATTGCTAGTTTTACTGTTTATTACTGTGCATTTTACAATTTCAAATTGGAACCTCGGTTGCCGGTACTGTACTGTAAAAACAACAGTTCATTTTTTGTAGTGTATCTGATTTTATTATGTTCACATTTTCTGACCAAATTCTTTCTCTAACTCTAAAACTAACAAGCATACAAGGAAGTTAGTATTATTGTAAAACAGCAGTCGAAAACTTTGTACTATGAAATGAGTAAAAATAGACAACGTTTAAAAAGTACAAATAAATACGAATTTTTAAAATCTTTTCTTCGTATTTGTTTGTACTTTTTAAACGTTGTCTATTTTTACTCAAGTTAACATAATTTCAAAAAATGCGACATGTTTCCGAATGGTCTTAAAATTTGCTTATCATATTGTTTAAAAGACAGCGAACTTGAAAAGTCAAGAATTTAATCCAGACATTGCGATATCGAAGTTTAAATATGTTTCCCCCATTGTGCATTTTTTTTTTTCTTCCAAGAGATCGGAGTACTTACATTACAGACACAGTCTCGGGAGCTTCCGAATTGTTAGCTGATAGGGCTTCGTAATCTATACGGAAGTCGAGAGGCAAGCGCTTGTCAAAACATGATTCTCCGTCATGCAACTTTTAATTGTTTAAACGCCCTTGAATGGAGATGATCAAAATGCTAACCCATATACGGTCTAGACTCGAGTTGACTGATGAAAAATAATAGGCATAGGGAGATACATTTTCAATGTCTCTACAAACGTATTTCAGGCACTGAAAATCGGAACACACATACACTATAAAAAATGAATGTTATTTTTATAGTATAATACATCCAATTTTGTAGTAATAAACTGTAAAAATTGCTTATTTTACAATAATAAACTGCAAAGTTGCTAATTTTACAGTTTATCACAGCGCGTTTTACACTTTTAAACTGGAACCTCTGCTGCCAGTATTATACTGCTGTTTTTACAGTATAATGCAGCTAAATTTTACGGCAATGAACTATAAATTCCTAACTTTACAGTAAGGAACTGTAAAATTGCGAGTTTTACACTTTATCACTGCATTGTACAGTTTTAAGTTGGAACCTCGGCTACCAGCATTATACTGTAAAAACAACAGTTCATTTTTTGCAGTGCACCACAAAAATTTACTGTAGCGTTTTTCATGCTTTGTATTTTAAATAAAAAAAATTTATTGCCGGAAATGAAAAAAAAAAAAGCAGAAGAAAGAGGAATTTTCAAAACATTACAAAAAAATTGAATACTTTATTAGATTTTTCAACCATTCTACATGTTTAAAAACAAAAAAAAGTGCAAATATTTTATTTTTATGCCGTCATCCGCTTTATCCTTAAAAAGTTAAATTTTATGGAATTAATTGCGAGCACGTCTCATAAGAGCTATGCTCCTGCCATTCTTTTCGATTCTATACAATTTTCTTACATTCAAAGCGAAATTCAGCCTAGTTACGTGCAAAAATAAGATCTGAAGATGTGCAGACTAGAGGGTTCTTACACTTCTTTCTAGACATTTAGCTCTGCTCACGGGTATGGGTTTCTTTGCTCTACTGGTTGCCTATCTTTCTTTTCTCTGAAATGAATTTCACTCTTCTAAGAAAAATCAAAAACTATTTTGACACTATGGGAAAAAAAAAACCTTAACTATATCTCTGATTGTAGGGTAGTGTGTCTGCACTCCAGGACATGAACGCTTAAGCATAATTTACTTTTCAGAAATTCATAATATCATTGAAAACTTTAGAATTCGATGCACAACAGTAAAAACAGTTTTGCTGCTATGTGCTTTTTTTTTTTTTTTTTTTGAATTGGGGAACTTATTGTATTCTACTTCAATTTTTTTGAGAAGTTAAATAAAAAGTGTCTTCACAACCCAGTAAATAATGACGTCTGTTCAGTGAACATACACAAATTCCTCAAGCCAATGAGCATCTAGGAGTTTTGTACTAAACCAAAGCTTCATTATCTCTTCTTCATATTTAATATCTGTTGCACTCTCTCATCCTATATTTTATATTCTCCGTCATTCTTTCTCTATTTTTCCCCCACTTATCTTTAATTGTGCACGAATTTATAATTTTTTTCAGATTCGTACTTTTATAACGTTATTTAATATTCTCTAGCATTCTTTCTTTGTTTTCATAGATTTTTCTCCCACTTTTTATTTTTCACGCATTTACAATCTTGCAACTTCGTACATTAATAACATTACTTTTTTTTTCCTTTTACATTGCAAATTTTTGCTAATTGGGGCATTTTCGTAACCTTTTTTAAATTTTCTTTTACATTGCAATGTTTTGCAGATTTCGGGCTTTATAAGATATCGTTGTTTAATTGCTTTCACTTTACAATTTTTTGCAACTTTGCTCATTTATAATATTATTGAACTTAATTAAACATTGATTTTTTTTCTCGAAATCTTACCATTTATAACATTGAATAATTCACTTTTATTAAAATTTGCATTAAAACAGCGTAATTTACTTTAATTTTGAATATTTCTCAAAATTATAGCTTTGATTGTGTTACTCATACATTTTGTCACAAAGGTATTTATTCGTTGCCGCAACGCAATTATTTATACTTCTTTCTTCACTCCCCCAATGAAATCCCGTGGCATTCCACACATATACATGTATTGTCCATCATCCCTGCCAACTCCTCATGAGCAGTTATTCAAATAGTGTCGAAACCACCCATTGTGTTGGATGACGAACGGGGAAAAACGAGCCATATTAGAAGCATGCGGTAGCTGTACGAAAAAGATGCAATTCTTCCAAGGACGCGGCCCTGTATCTTCCGGAGCGCCTACGCAATAAATTTTATCTCGAATAAAGATAATAAAAGAAAAAGCGGCCACATGTGCCTATTTGTTTAATTCCCTTTATCAATACCAGAAATACTTATTTCCAAAGAAGTCGGCTCTGCCTCTCTGCCTGATATCCGTCATGCATCGTAACGTGATCGTTTGCAATTCTGAGACGTAAAAGAACAAACATAATCTAGACCCCGATTCGAGACTTCCGCGTTCTTTCTCTGAGTTTTCGTTTCTCAACACTTGTTTCGAACAGCAAAATAAAAATTAAGGCGGTTTTATACTACACTAATGTGCTTATAGCGTGTTTTTATTTTTCAAAAACCTTGTCTAGTTTAGTTAAGCAAGGTTCTGTCTGGTTAGCGTCCTGTTTACACGGAAAAGTGTAATGGTATTCTATCTACTACACCTACTGGATATTGCAAAACATTGGTTTGTGTTTTATCGTCTGCAGAGAAGTAATTTGAAGTGGCAACAATTCATAAAGGAGGTTTAAGTATCTCCGATATACAGAGAACGTAGTGAGTCATGATGCTTTTCACACGTGTTATTAGGCATTTTATTTAGTAAGAAGAATTTTAGAGTTAGATTTTTTTTTTTTTTTTTTGGTAGCAAACAATTCTACTTTTCTATTTAACAAAAAGAAGTTCATTGCGAATATTTTTTTTCTGAGCATTACAAACACAAACTACGAGATATTAACAATATTATTCACTTGTATGGAAGGCATTCCTTGTTTTATTCCCTCTAAATGTCTCGAAAATAATATTCTCGCTCTCTCTCTCTCTTTCTCTCCCCTTCCTCCCTCCTGATTTTGCCCACAGACATCAAAAAATTCTTTCTTCTTCTTCTTCTTGGTTTTTGATGGAAACACATGTAAAAACTGACATTTGTAATTTTAGCACATCAAGGCATTTCAAAATTTCTAAAGCAATAATATATCCAACCTTTTATAAATGTATCTCTTTCAAAAATAACTGCTTGAATGAAAATGCGATGTGTGATCTTAATATTGACTTGCAACTGGCTACAGTTGGCGTATTCTATTGCAAAATTATTACATCACTTCTGTGATGGGAAAAATTATGACCAATGATACGATTTATTTTAATCATTAATACCTAACATAACATTGCAAAAATTAAATCCAAATCTCAATGATAGTGCTTTTTTTTTTTTTTCAAAGAGGTTTCGTATTGGTTCTTTGCAATTTGCAGACCCATTAGATTAGCAACCATTCCTTAATGTGGCTGTAACCACAACTGAATTTAGGCAGGAATTCAAATGAAACAGGTGATCGCAAATTACAATCGCTACTGGAAATGATTTACATTCGAACGTTTCTTGATAAAAACATCGTGACGTCAACGTGACGTTTGCCTATGAAAAACGAGCTAGATAAAACGTCACAGCCTACTTGGCGAATAAGAGGAGATCGCTGACTGCTTGTGAGCTCTTATTGGCTTCACCCGTAGTGACGTCAGTGCCAAGTTAAGTTGATGATAATGTAATTCACTTCCAGTAGCGATTGCAATGGTGTTTCACTTGAATCCCTGCCTTAGTTTCCAGTTTTTCCAGTAGATGATGACACTTGAACTCATAAGATGCAATATTGCTCCACGAATTTAGTTTTGCTGAGAGTATATAAGCCAAATACTCATTGTGAGATGTCTTTTCAATGGCACAGCGAAAAGAGGATTGGGGGCTGGGAGCAAAAAAAAAAAAGGAATGAGACAAACGATTTTGTTTCTCATTTTTAAGAAAACTCCAATATAAATGGGTTTTCTTGATGCCCAACCGCGACGGAGTTTCTATAATCGTCAAACTTCATTTACAGTTTCTTTTATCTGATTGATCTTTGAACGCAAAGAGCGGAGTATAATTTTTGTTATAAAATAGTGTACCAGCCTGTTTTACTATTTGACCGAATAAAAATACGATTAAAACAAAATATTGAGCAAAATTGCGGTTAAAACTAGAAGTATATCGAACAGATACAAGCATATTACTGAAATGGAAATATTGTTGCAAAAATTAATTAATAGATGTCCACAGAGTTACGTTCTATGTCAACTGCAGTCCATCGTATGAGAAATGCTATTGAAATTTCGAAGAAAATTTCGTTTGAAACTCTTTCTTCAATGGAGATAGTGTTTGAAAAATAATCAACTCTTGATAAATATCCTCGTATATAATCACTCACACTTTCACTTCTTATTCTGCCTCAAAAAAATGAATGCAGTGTTACAGATAGACGCAGGCGTTTTACAATGTTTATGACTTCGAATCGAGGTCTCCTCGGCCATATCTCCTACGAAGAGATTAGCGCGTGGGTCTGGCTCGAACTCTATCTTTGGCTCCTCAACCCGCGCCAAGAATATTTTGGCAAAGTGCCAACTTCCAATTTCTTCATTCTACTCCAAATAAATAGAAGAGCGACCGAAATGTTGACGAAAATCACCTGCAGAGAGCGCTGCTCTCTCTTCTCTCTCTCTCTCTCTCTCGTTTTCAGATGCACGTGCTGTTTATCGAATTGCCAGAGCAGAGAAGAAAAAAAGAAGAGAATAAAAATAATAGAGTGTTTGGCGTTGAGATAAATGCGTGATTAGACTGCTTAGAACCTCTGCAGCAATCGCTTGGAGGGGAAAAAAATAAAAATTAAAAACCGAAAACGAAATTGCATTACCTTGAACCTGCTTCCGAACATCAGGGGAATTAAATCCTTTTCTTTGTCTTGTTATTATTTTCTGAAGCACAATAATTATAGAATAGTCAATTTAATATCTATCATACTTATAAATAACTATCTTCTAGTATTTTTTTTTTTTAATGTTAGTCATGGATGGTACTTATTGCTCCATTTTGTTCTACTTTTTATGGAACAAAAACAAAACTGAAAAAGAAAAAAAAAAAAAAAAAACGCGCATCTCTTTACGAAACACTTTCTGTCGGGAAAGCTGAAAGGGATCATTGCACATGTGGGGGGGGGGGACTAAAATCTCAGTTCGTCCCATGAGGAAAACCCCTAAGCCACAGTTGTGTACAGAATTCGTACACTTACGCTCTGTGTAAACCACAGTCTATCTTCCATAAAATCTATTGATATAGATTTCAAGAATTCCTGAACATATCTGGATTGATTCTAGAAACATTTTGTAATTAATCCTTATATTTTCTTCTTTTGTTATGTTGATGATCATCTTAGGCTCCAACGTCCTCTATAAACCTTTAAAATATTCTCTGTAGAGTTGTAGATAATGTCTTAAGATAAATAACAATGTCCCTCTCAAAAATTTGTGAACATTCTCTACAGAGTTACAGGTTATTCCTTTGGAGAACTGACAATGTTCATCTTCAAATTTTATAATCCTTCTCCATAGTGTTACAAATAATATGCTTGGAGAGCTAACTATTTCTCTCCAGAAACTTCATAAACGTTCTCTGTAGAATTTGTGTTGTTTTCTTTATAGAACTAACAAATGTCGCTCTAGAAACGTTATGAAAAATTTCTATAGAGTTACAGATGATTTCTTAGAGGACTGTCCTTCTAGAAACTTTATGAGCATTCACTTTCAAGATGCAGGTAATTTGTTTAAGTAATTAAAAATTACCTTTTAAAAACTTTATCAACATTCTCTAAAGAGTTATAGATGGTTTTTAGAGAGCCAACAATATATTTCTAGAAACTTCATGAACCTTCGCTGTAGAGTTATTGTTGATCTCTTTAGAGAACTAGCTATGTCCTTCTGGAAACTTTATGATCATTTTATATAGAGTTACATATGATTTCTTTAGATAACTAACAAAGTTCTTCTAGAAACTTTAAGAGCATTCTCTTTTGAGTTGCAGATGATTTTTTTGAGTAAATATGTCCTAAAAAAATTATAAACATTCTCAAAGGAGCCATAACTGATTTTTAAAGAACCAATACTGTCTCTCGAGAATTGTTATATACGTAATCTGAGTCCTTCTCGAAACATTCTTTTTGGAGCTGAAGAGAATTTCTGTTCAGAAATAACAATGTACTTTTTGAAATTTCATAAAAATGTATTTGTGAAACACGTAAGCAACCTGCATATACTCAGTAGACATTCGCTATGAACCTTTGGGGAAAATTAAATAAATAAATAAACAAAACAAAATAGACTCTTTACATACATCTTCTGAATGTATGTACATTATCTGCATTACCTATAGGAAATGAATATTTCCATTCACATTCAAATTAGTTTCCTTAGATAGTTACATAAACAACAACGAGCAAAAATGAAAAAAAAAAAAAAAATCCCTTCCTTTCTTAGATTGAGCAGTATGATTTCACACATAATAAACACGGAAGAATAATTGTTATTATGATGTATTATTTTTGTTTGATATTTGAGTCATGTTAAATTTTAATCACATTAAGAAATTATTCTTCAGAAGTACTTCCCTCTTTGCATAAAATCTTATAACTGCTTATGAACTATTATTCAGCATTTGATGAAGTTTAAAGCATTTCAAAGAGTGTAAAAAAACTTCTCTTTTTTTTCTTGAATAGTAATTCTACCTTTTTTTTTTTTTTTACAAAGTTAAAAGATTTTTTTTAAGCTTTGCAAAGCAATCTTCAGACGCATTGATCTTAGTTGATGTTCTATCCTTTTATTTTATTTATTAGTTAATTTATTTTTCATCAATAATACATTTGCTCTCGTGCATAACCCCGAAAGTTGCTTTAAAATTAGGACCACCCAAAAGTAAGTTAGATCGTCAAGAAGAAAAAATCCATTTTATTCAACTTGAATTAAGGGTATTTTTTATCATTCATTTTAGTACATTAATCTTTCTTCGAATAAAATGAAGCTTAGAATGAAAAACATAAACGATGATAAATAACACCAAGGATTGCCACTAAAGAAATTACAGCTAAAATAAAAATATAAATTAACTTTGAAAAATATCAATTCTGAAGACGATTAATACTAGCGGATTCTTACGAATATTTTTAACATAAAATAATGTTGATTGTTATATTTAAAAGAAATAAAAGATGTGAAAAGGTAAACCGAAATTTGTGAAACATTACAATTTTTAGAAACATACAGTGGACAACTGGTGAAATTTTTTCAGAAACGATTTATGGCAGGGATTCAAGTGACACAGGCAATCGCAAATTACAATCGCGACTAGAAATGAATTACATTAGAACGTTTCTTGATAAAAACATCGTGACGTCAGCGTGACGTTTGCCTATGAAAAACGAGCTAGATAAAACGTCACAGCCTACTTGGCGAATAAGAGGAGATCGCTGAGTGCTTGTGAGCTTTTATTGGCTCCACCCGTAGTGACGTCATGCCAATTTAAGTTGATGATAATGTAATTCACTTCCAGTAGCGATTGCAATTCGAAGCGATCGCAGTGCTGTTTCACTTGAATCCCTGCCTTAGTTGTTTTTTTATTTGTTTGAAAACATCGCAAATTTCGATAGTTTACCACGAAACTTACGGTCATCAAACTGTTAAGAGAAATGGATGGTAAATCTGGAAACAGCTAATCGACACCATAGGATTTCTTTGTAACAAAAAAATAGAGAAGGAACTTGTAGCAATGGCGATATTTTACATTGAAAATTACAGCACATACGAAGAATCGTAAATTGTGAAAATTTCTTCCGAGAACCCAATTGCCATAATTTCACTTTCATTGAAATATTTCGTTCGTGTGAGGTGTTAAACGACGATTTCTGGTGACATCCTCCCTTCAGCAGCTGTTGGCCTTTTAAAGTGCAGCTGCAAAAGCAGGTCAAACGGAGATTATACTTAAAAAGAAAAGTGTTTTGTCTCTTGGAAAAGATTCATGGAATAAACCACGATTTTATTGCGTCATTTATTCTGTCATCGCCTTTGCAAAAAGAAGGCACAGAGCCTGTGACGCAATTTTCACTTAGTTGATAATTGGTCGCCGTTATGTGACGTCAGAAGTTCTATATACTTCCAGGATATGCGGGCACCAGCTACATCCTCTTTCAAACAGCTAAATGCTCGTGTTCTTTTTTTTTATTATTAATGTTCATTTTACTCTGATTGAAATCTTGAAAACCATTTGTTCGCTATGTCCTGTTAGATTTTTCTTCCCCTCTCGTTCTGTATGGATTTCAAATGTGTGCAGCTGAAGCGCGTGTGGAAGTCATAACATTAGAACGAGTTTCTGTCTAAATTTTATTTTTGCCACTTTCTGCTTGAGTAGAGACGTTCTCATTGTTTTGCTTGCGTTTCTAAAAGCAAAATAGATATTCGGAAAAAAAAAATATTTAAGGGGTTACAGTACCTCAAAAATGACAAAAAGACAAAAAAAATTTTTATTGCTTATTTCAAAAGTAAAAGTTATTTAAAACACTCAGAAAAAAACAGCATTCTTCTAACTAAATTATTTAAAAAGTTATGAGTGACTTTAGGGCATACATGCTATGTGTTCTAATGGAAAAGCCAAACTTTAAAGTGCTTTTTCTCGGTGATCAGTTTTTAGTGTTTCTATGTTACTAGAAATGCTAAGGAATTTTTTCTATTAAAGATATAACTTTAAAGCAATATTTTTTGCACTCAGGATAATATATTTAACAAAACTGTGCATTGAATAAGCGTTTTATAAATTACAAAAAATTTTAGAGTTTGTTAAACCTCGAAGAACAAAATTTTCTAAGAATTTTTTACATAAAAGGTCACAAAATATTTTCTAATCAAAATATAAGAAATTGAATGCACAGATTTGTTGAGGTTTTCCTTGTGATCATTTCGCAAAAAGAAATTTTGAAATTAGTGCAAAAACAAAAAAGCCTTAGGGTTTTAAAAAAACTGAAATTTTCTTACATTTTTCAAATTTTCAAAAAAAGTTTTCAAAATTTTTGATGTTTGAAAATAAATTATTGATTTTTAAACAAGTGCAGAAACAAATATTTCAAAGAATTAACTTTTTCACTTAAATTAAAGAAATTTGTTAGAAAGGTACTGTAACCCCTTAAAAGTAGTAACTTCACGCCTTTATGCTTGTCTTCATAAATTATTTTGCGATTGTGTCAAATGAAAATAAAGGTAATAATAAGACACGCGGGGGGGGGGGGGTCGATTTTCTCGCAGTATAGTTTTTCCCCACACTCTAAGAATTTTAACTCAATTTAAAGATTCGTTAATATCTCACTTTGCAAAAAAATTCGCCATGAACTTGCTAAGAAAAACGGATGATCAATTGCTACTTATACGGGTTTAACTTTTACAATTCGTTGTATTCCAGCAATCTAATCCGTTCAATGTTGAGGGCATTGTATATCACCAAAAACCAACTATGTATAAATCAATCAATATTTCACACAGTAAACATTAACATTTTATTGAACAAATTAGAGTAAAATTGCATATTTTGTTACTCCTGAACAAACCGCTCAATGCAACTGACAAATTCAAAGCCTGAAGTACGCGTTACAACTCATTGTCTTGCCACGTAATATTCGCTACAAATCGGAGATCTATTTCATACCTTGCTAATTTTTCATTTGGCATTTTATAGAATGTCTAGGGAATATGTGAAATATGAATCGTTTGTGGCTAGTTTCAGGCATTCTATACAATTCCTTGGAATTCTAGTTTAGTGATTCTCACCATGTGCTTCGCAGCTTCCTAGTGGTCAGCGATCAGTTAGTGAAAAATAATCTGTAACTCTTTTCATAGTTGTAACTAAATGTATTGAAGAAAAGTTATGGGTTCATCTTTTTTCTCCTCATATACTTGGTTCACTTGGCTGTTTCGGACATGGGAACCTGCCTTCTGTTTTTATGCACTGATGATGGGGCTTGCATTTTACAGTCTCGGAACAGCTGTTTGCTGAGTTTTTAACTCTTTTAAAACGTATACATTTGAACTTTTTTAAACGTTGTCCCATTTTTCTCACCTCATATACTGTCCGTCCGTGAAGACCACGCCTAGCACTCGCGAACCATTCCACTTAAAAAAGGGGTGATGGGTTGTGAGTGTTAACTTTCCGAAGTTTTCAACTTAAAACTTGCATTTGTTATCCTTTTGACATATTCAACTAAACTATGTATTTGAAATTAGCATCGTTCCACTTTATTTGACATGATTCAAAATGTTTTTTATTATTCTTCCCCTTTTTGTTACCTTACCTAACACCCTATTTTGGTAAGATCAGAGAAAACCTGACGCATGCGTAAACGTTCGGAAGGTTTCACCTAAGAAGATCAGACAGTAGCTGCTAAAATATTATGTCTATCATATGCAGTTCGTTTAGGATTTGGCAGGGTACCCAGTGGTCCTCCATGGTGAAAAGGTCGAAAACCAATGCCGGATTTAAAGCACTGCCAATAACAATTATATCATAAACTATCTTTAGACTTTTCTTAACTTATTCTTACAAACTATATCATAAAACATCCTACAAACTCGTGAGTGTCAATAACAAAAAAAAATCGACTTTCGCTGACATCACCACCAAAACACTGGTGTCCGCGTGGATTCGTGTTTGCATTCCACGTTCCGTGAGGCAAAACCACGCACAGCAGCTGCAACGTGCGTGATCCTGTTGTGGAAAAGCACCTGCACCCTCCGACCACGCGGCAATCATCTTCCGATGTTATTATGTGTCACGTCCGCACTGTTTGCACGTCTTAAATACATTCAGCACTTCCAGAGATGCATCTGAATCTCGAAATATCACTGCAGCAGCTCGGAGCAGCAATGCGTTTTCGTTTGGGATTGTTATTAGTAGTGGGCACGTTTGTGGATAATTAAATGGGGCACCTGCAGCCTTGTTTAGTTTTTTAATAAGTCAATTATTTACCCTTGCCAATCACATATGCTGTTTTCTTAAATGTGTTCAATTTGTAATTGTTGTGCAAGGCTGCATTAGTATTTTATTCAGGTTCATTTTCGTTCTTATTACTGGATACAATTTTATGCTTTTAAGAGATTGAATTCGAATCCTCCGTGGGTCCAGCGGTGGAAGCAGTTAGCTCATTATCATCCATTAGTATTCTCAGAAAGACATTACATTGTTTCGTAAATTCAAAATTATTACCTTCAGTCAATAGCGGATCCAGAAATGTTCCAAGGGAGGGGCGATTGTTTTCTTTTCTACTTGCCCCCCCCCCCTTTTTTTACCACATATCCTAAGTAACACATGTTTATTACAAATGTTTCGGTCTTCAATTTCGAAAAAATTCCAGTTCAGAGCCTCGAATCCCAACCACTTATCATAGTATCCTCGAAGATTCTCTAAAATTGCCTTTTTTAAACTTCAAAGTATTAAAACTGCTGGAGAAGAGTCCCTCAAGGGACGATAGCCCCATTGCCCCTCCCTTGGATCCGCACCTGCCTTAAGTCATGAACTCCAATTTTTGTGTCACATCACTTCTACTGTCCTGTGATATGCTAAAACTTAAAGTAAGCAAAAAGTTTTACGATGATATCGAAATACCTTTTTTCTTTTGACTCATTACCTTTCAAGCAAGAAGTGTTTTAATTTTCCTGTTTTGCCACAGGCACGAAAAAGTAACCAATTATTTCTTATACCCGGAATCGAGCCCTGTTTAGCGGCAGTGCTCTTACCTACAGGTCCACGCAGGAAAATTTTGCTTACCAATTATAAATTTGAGGTACATGAAAAGTACCTCAAATCCATAAAAGTAACATATCCATAATAACTATTCAGATTTCGAACGAATTATTTCTAAAATTGTCACGTAAAACAAATTTTCTGATTAATACAGTTCTCATTTTTACATCTTTTATCTGTCAATTTATGCATAATATATTTTAAGTTTAATTCTCTATTTCTGTTTGTGCAACTATTTAAATTCAACGTATCTACTTCTCAATATCAATGATATCATCTATATTTGCCTATCAGTATAAAAATGGAAGAAGTTGTTTCATTTTTCTTTTCCCTCCTTAAAATAACTATATTTGTCTAAATCAGAACATTGCTGCAGTTTTGACCGGTCAAATATTTCAAGCCAGCACACAATTCATCCACAAATACCCAACATTCTCTTGAGACAAACAAAGGACCCACTCAATCTCTCCGTACAGCTCTCTCAACCCTTTCGAAAATAAATCCATCGTTTCGAACCTGACCATGGGGGGAGGGGCGCAAACAGAGAAGCCAAGAAAAAAAAATCGTGGCTCAATCTTCGCAATGCATCACGTAAGTCATAAAAGAAAAATTATGCTTGCCAAACCCTCTAGCGCTATTTTACTTTCTAACGACTTTGCTTCCCCCCTATTAGAGGGGACGTTCACCTGTTACTGGATGTTTTCAGCCCCCGTAGGATGGCGATGCCCCAATCACCTTGACCCCATGAACCAGAAAACCGGTTATTTTTTCTTGTCGAATAATGCCTTCATTTTTTTTTCAATGCCACGATTTCTGGAAAAACATTAATGCGTCTTGGTTTGGCCATCATTATGTATTTAGGTAGGTATCCTTTAGATCCGCAACAGATACATAATATCCAAGCGAAGGCATTCATGTGGATGTTGTCATAGGTGGCGCTGGAGAGAAAGTGTAATTATTCGTCTGTGGGCATCCACGCCCTTGAAAAGTGCCTCTTTTTTATGTGCTCTGATGTGTGCCTTCATCGGATGAATTCTTTTCTGTATCTGTTTGACGTTTTGTAGGAACAATTATCCTGACCAGTTGCGCACACAGCAAAAAAAAAAAAAATGTTGTTTTTACAGCATAATGCAGCTAATTGTACAGTAGTGCATTTCACAGTTTTAAACTGGAACCTCTGTTGCCAGTGTCATACTGTTGTTTTACAGTATGATACAGCTAATTTTATGGTAATAAACTAAAATTGCTAGTTTTACAGTAGTAAACTGTAAGATAGCTAGTTCTACAATTTATAGCTGTGCTTTTACAGTTTTAAACTGTGACCTCTGCTGCCAGTATTATACTGTAAAAACAACAGTTCCTTTTTTGCACTGTACATTCGGTACATTCGTGAAAACATGAACTAGTATGTAGAAATAACAAATAAACTACGGTTAAAGACTTTTTGTATTTGACACAGGAAGCACCTTGAATTAATTAAACAGACTTTTTTGTTCCCTATAATTTATTGTGCACTGTCAAAATAGAGTATTGCATCAGAGTATAATAATGTTTCTTATATTGCCATAGATAATACAATATTGCCGCAGAAATGAAATCCAATTAGGCTAGCTAAAACTTTGATTTTTAAGAACATAAAAATGCAAGATAGCACGGAAAAGTTTCAATGGATTTTTTCAAAACCGACTTTATTTTACTTTCAAAGAATTGAGTGAATTTACAAGGCAGGCAGCGAAAATCTATAGTGTGGCTCTGATAAGTTGAAGTATGATCTTGACAATGTTTATTATTTTCTTTTTTGAAGTAATATATAAGGGTTATTGGCGCTATGCTAAGTTGGGTTTCTTTCGTAGTTTTGCCAAATTATTCCAACATAAATCCGCTCCAAAAACACTTCCAATTTTTATTTGAAACGCTCCAAAAAAAAGCGAACAGTGTCAAGGTCAAACGTCAGAGCCGCCCTATCTATAACTTCTTTTTTTTCCGTGATACACCCAAAAGCACTTCAAAAAAACTTCGAATAATTTCCCAAACTGTAATTTCAGTGAACCCCAAAAAGTAATTCGTTCTTGACGTTGCACACTTTTTCGTATTTTCTGTGATTTTTTTCCCCTTTCACCCACGAATTAAGAACATGTATTTTTCTGCTCCTTTTCTCAATCGCATACCACCTGGTCAACGTCTAAAACGTACAATATTTAAGAAAAGTCACGAAACCAAACCCCAGTTAAACCCTTCCACAAGAAATAGCAGCTGCGGATGACTGATAGAAGCATTAATTATTCTGGACAGGAAAAACAACTTGGCAGGAATTTAGGTCACAGATTTTCTCCACGCGGTTATCGAAAATAATTTGAAATATCCAAGTGGCGATTCATCACTGGAGTTGTTTTTTTCGGTTTAAAGCGCTGGACTCGGAAACGACCTTCGCCTGGATTTTCTTCTTGTGCGTTGAGGTCGGATTTTATTTTATTCACTTAAATAAGTTATGGCGGGAAATCAATCTTTTAGGTTCTTTTAATAAACGTAACATTTTTTTGACATTTTGATTTAGTGGTGTGCTGTGAAAGGTCTGTTTTATTTATTTTTAAATTAATGACTCAGAAGCCTTAACTCGTACTACAGCGATGCTTACAACAATACTCCCGTATCCGTAATTTTAGACAGCTAAACGAATTTAGGAAACTCAGAAAACAACTTTCACTTTTTTTTTTTTTTTCTGCATTCAGGTCAAATTTTATTTTATTCGGTAATATCTAGAAAAAGTTATTGCTATCAATTTATCATTTAATTATATTTTCCGCATGCGGGATTTTTTGACTAAAATATTTCCTTTTTCGCATCAATTCAATTTTATTTTAAAATACTATAAAAGACGCAGTTTCATTCATTATTTTTTTCGTTTTAATTTTTATTCAACTACTCAAGAACCTCGTCGAGATCCCCATTTTCAAGTAGACATTTATATAACAGACCAGTATAACATTTATTTTCTCAGCTTAACAAGCTAATTTCCCAACATGATGGAAACCTTTGAGTTAGGGAAGCGTGCATTTGTCGGTCTGTCCTCCCTCCCCTGCAAAAATATTTTCGATAATAGTCAGATTCGGTTTAAAAAAAAAGTTTTTTTTTTTGGTAGAGCTCAAATAGAGCATTTTCATTTTCATTCGAATATTTTCTCTTCCATTTTGAACAGTTTAAAAAGTTTTCTAACACAGAAATAACATTTTCTAACAAGAAATTTGTGGCGCATACAAAACCTGAACTAAAATAAGGATTTACATCTAAGAAATCTGCTGCTTTTGAATAAGCACATGCACCATATGCACTTTTAAATATGAATATTGTTTTTATAGCAAAATGCAGATAATTTTATGGTAATAGACTGTAAAAAAATGCTAATTTTACAGTACTGAACTGTAAAATTGTTAATTTCACAGTAATAAACTGTAAAATTGCTAATTTTACAGCTTATTACCGTGCATTTATAGTTTTAAACTGAAACCTCTGTTGCCAGTATTATACTGTTGCTTTTACAGTATAAAACATCTAAATTTTACATCAATTAACTGCAAAATTGCTAACTTTACAGTAGAAACTGTAAAATTGTTAACTTTAGAGTAAGAAACTGTAAAATTGCTAGTTTTACAGTTTATTACTGTGCATTTTATAGTGAAACTGGAACCTCGGCAGCCAATATTATACTGTAAAAACAACAGTTCATTTTTTTGCAGTGTGGAATTCCTTCTTTTGGATACTTTGAGAGTATTTTTTGAACAACGCAAAAGTTTTTGTTTCAATATCAATGTTAGTTGAAAAAGTTCATACATTTTTCTGAAAAAAAAAACCAACCACACAAAAAATTCCACTTAAACTGAACCATTCTAACCTCCCTTGGCATTGATATCACCTTCCGTAAGAATCAGTTTTAGGAAGTTCTTCGGGCATACGCATCAACAAGAAGTTAAAACACTCATTACCCAAGCATTCTTCCACAATTCACCCAAACAAGCGAAATGTGTTTTCGCTCGCAGTAATCTGTTTACTTTTCAATTCCATTTTAAATTTCCACAATCATCCACAAGCATCCAGGAGCATTGAACCTGCTGCCGAAACATGTTTTTGCAGCAACAAACAGAGCAATCGAAATACGAGAGAGAGAGAGAGAAAGCCTGGTGGGAAGCTACTTATAACAAACTTCATCACCATACATGAATACGCATCAGAGCGATGACCTGACTTACAGCGTTGTTAAATTACTATAAGCTTTTTTTTTTCTTTCTTAGATGCATCACAAGCAACAAGCCGGTTTCGAGCCTTTAATAGTATGCGTGTCATTTTCTTTCTTTTTCTTTCTTTATTTTTTAAAGGCAGTGGTAGGGGGAGGTTAGATAATTACAGTGGGAAAGAGATGCGTTTGAGCATTAAGCAATGGGTTTGCAACTACGTCGTTTTTAACTATATAACGAAGACTTCATATGCAAAACAAGACAGAAAAGGAAAAATTTGGTCTTCTCGTTGGTTGTGTTTGTATCAAGGGTTTTCATATGATTTTTGAACTGTGGATCTTTTTTGAAAACGGAAAATTTAACGTGGAATCAAGCCCGTTATTTTTGTGAATGTTGACCTCTCTCCCTGATTTTAGAACCATTATGTTTGTGTGTTTGTGTAGGAATTTGTCTCCCCCCCCCCCGCATTGCTGAATTCCTTTGCACGTGTGACATTTTCACGCTTATATTTGGACTTTATTTTTAACTTTGGCTATTAATATTGACATATTTAATTGCAGTAAAACCTGTTGTTAACCACCCTTGTAAGTTTGTTGACAAAATTTGTTGACAAAAACGACATTTTGCATGTAAAAGGACCGAGCTCCAAAAAAGTCACGATTTTCCCAATGAACCGTGAATTGCAGAAAATGTAAAGGTTTCTATCTTGCTTAGAGGAAAATGTGAGGTAATTCGAAATGCAAAAATTGAACTTTTGCTTTGAAAATTACAGTATGAAGAAAAAACAATGTATTTGATAATAATACTTGCATTAAAATGTTATTTCTTATTTTTCGTCATACTTGTACCTTAAAAAATGCGGAAAATTTTCATTTTTCGGCAGAGGAAAAATGTTTTTAAAATTCATTTAAAATATTTTTCATAAAATAAGTGAATAAATAAGTGAATTAATGAATAAATGCGTTCGGTGATTAACAAAATAAATGAATGAACACAGTAACTGAACTTTTTCGCATTGCTCCGTTCACTTTTCCACCTGACAAATTTTATTAAACATGAAAGATAAAAATGCCTACCATTAACTGAATAATCACTGTCTTGGATATCAGTAGAATAAAATCAATACTAAAAATGTAAATTACAGAAAGTTTATAATCTTATAATAACGAAAAATATTTTTCATAAAGCACAAAATATTACAATATGGTTCGCAAATTTTGAAACTGAGTTTCTTCCCCTTGATCTTTAGAGCTATTGATTTTTTGATAGGAATCAAGTATGTGCTTAAAACATTAGTTAAAATATTGCTTGATAGGTGGCACTGCAAACTGTGAAAACATTTTGGACTTTCACCTTGTCCCACATTCCCATAAATAAAATCCTAATAATCAATGTTTATACAAACTAAGAGGGTTTGCATTCAATATCTTACTGTGGCTGAAGCGTTACAAGTGGTACACTGTACCCAGGGCTTAACGTGTACGGGAAGCTCAAGGGATTTCAGCTTCTGTACATATTTGAAAAATTTTATGCGCATTTTTACTCGGCTAACGCGTTAGATTAATTACTTGCCCATAAATTTAAGTTTCGATGAATACAGGGATAGACGCCGAACTTTTTTGTTTGAATTTTCATGTTGCAAATAATATTTGTATAATACAGAAAACCCTGATTAATTCGCAACCTTTTAAACCGAACGTCGCTTAATCCGGACAGACATTTAAATGTGATGCACAAACTGTACAAATAAAAAGACAGACGTGCAATAATGTTGTTGACCGATTTTGGTGTTTTTGGTAATTTTCTGTACTGCAGTTTTATATTTTATTTTGACTTCAAAAGACATTTTTTCTACTGTACAGGAACTTCTGTACAGGTACCTGCATACCTATCAATCTAAACATAAGGAGAGGGTTTCTACATTCAACTCCTTTGTGTGCTAATAAATCTGAAAAACAGACATTGCATTGACATTTTGAGCCTTTGTATTAAAATTCGATTCGAACTCCAAAAATAAATCAACTCTGATAAGTGTCCAAGGGGGGTAAAGGTCCTCTATCGGTCACCTATATCAGAAGAATGTTAGCCTAGATCTGAGACCTTCACACAATTTCTGCCATTTGTTGCCCAATAGCCCTTTTCGCCCATGCGCAGCAGCGAGGAACTGCCGGAATTGCGCAACGCCTATTTTCTGCCAAGCGAGCATCCTCAAGCTATTATTAATCTGGGGGAATAACCGTAAGGGGGCTAAAAAGGAGGCTGAATGTTTCGCTAATGGAAAGAAAAGGCATCGCTTTTGCTTTCTGTTCAATACGCCATGTGCCCCCCCCCCCCCCCATACACACGTACATTCACATCAGTCTTCAATTTGTACCTACCCATTCATTTCACTCTAAAAAATGAATGTTGTTTTTACAGAATAGTATAGCTAATTTTATACTAGTAATAAACAGTAAAAATTGCTAATTTTATAGTAATAAACTAATATTGCTACTTTTCTAGTACTGTAAGATTACTAATTTAACAGTTTATTACAGTGTTTACAGTTTTAAACTAGAACCTGTGCTGCCGGTATTATACTGTTGTTTTTACAGTATAATACAGCTAAATTTTACGGTAATAAACAAAATTTCTCACTTTAGAGTATGAAACTAAAATTCTTGGTTTTACAGTTTATTACTATGCATTTTAAATTTACTGTGCGTTTTAAATTGGAACCTCTGCTGCCAGTATTATACTGTAAAAACAACAGTTCACTTTTCGCAGTATACATTTAATTTCTTATTCTTATTTTCTCTTTTTTTTTTTTTTTTTTTTTTTTTTTTTTTTTTTTTTTTTTGTACTGTAAAAACAACATTATAATACTGGCAGCAGAGGCTCCAGTTTAAAATTGTAAAATGCACCGTAATAAACTGTTAAATTTGCAATTTTACAGTACATTACTGTTAAATTAACAATTTTACAGTCTATCACTGAAAAAATAGCAATTTTACAGTTTATCACTGAAAAATTAGCTGTATATTGCTGCTGTAAAAACAACATTCATTTTTTAGTGTATAGTGCAGCAAAATGTGCTACATTTTCTTTCGCTTTCTCTTTCTTATTAAATGTCATGGGCCAAAAACCTCTTTATTTATAACGCTTGATTGCTCAAGCAAGAAAGAAGGGGTAAAAAGAGGGGGTACCTTTTCAAGCAGGACTTAAATCCATGTGCCACCTGCAGACTAAGTAACAAATTTACAGGCGCTTGGTATACTTTTATCTGATAAATATGCAGCAAAGTCCTTCATTACATTAATAACTACGTGTAAACGATACAAAACTGGTGCCTTTTGTGTGTTATCGAAGAACAAATTAAAGCCCTCAGTAATAATCAAGTGTATGGGGGGGAGGGGTCTGTCTTAAATTTAAGCAATTTACTTTACCGTTAGAAAAGGGAGTCCCATAAAGTTTGCACATTCATCAAAGTCTTGATCGAATACATATCAATCATCACAAAACAATTGAATGATGATTGCATAATTATTCATAAAATTTCCTTTTTTACCTAAAAACAAGAAGTTCTGTCAAGAACTAAACGAGCCTACTTTCCCGTACATCGACATCGGCATTCTAGCATCTGATCATTATTCTCTTGATTATCTAAGACTAAAAATTATGTCAAACATACCTTTAAAAGCAAAATATACCTCTCTCATCAGATGAAATAGACACATAAAAAGTAAATAAATGAATAAATAAAGTTTTGTCGCACCTTTTAAAAAATGTAACTGTTACAGTTCTTCCGTAGAAAAATTCCTCAATTGTTTTCAAAAAAAAATTAAAAGTACAAAGTACATCAAAACACATTTTATCAAAGAAAGAAAAAAAAAAGAAAAAAAAAGAAAAAAAAAACTCGTCCGTTGATAAAATGTCTCGAATTTCACTTTTAATCCGTTGCCAGTTGTTAAATATAAATTAAGAATAAAATGCCCTAGTGAATGAAACATTTTTGTTACAAAAAAAAATCGTCTGCCAAAAATAATAATAATAATAATAATAAATTCAATAAAACAAATGAATAAATAAACAAAAAATCGTCTGCACAGTCAGTCATTTTTTTCGAACTGTTTACTCAAAAGTTATTAGGGGTGACAGCTTGCTTGAGCGGTTCAATGTTGAATGAAAAATTGTTCAAATCGGAAATGTAAATACGGGAATGAAGTATCCTTGAAAAGTTCTTTCCAACAAAAAAAAGTTTGTTCAAATCGGACTGTTCATTAAAAAGTTAGTATCGCGGGACCGGTTATTTGAACGGCTCAAAGTTGAACCAAAAATTGTTCAAATCAAAAAATCAAATATGGGAATGAGCTGTACTCGCCGAGATCTTTCCAACAAAAAAAAGTTTGTCCAAATCGGAATGTTCATTCAAAAGTTATTAGGGGGGGACAGACAGACAGACCGACCGACAGACCGACAGACACACAAATTCCCCATCTCAATACCCTACTTTCAAATTTTTAATTTTTCGATATTCATTTTACCTCTTTATTTTTTTAACTTGGCGATATTTTTTGGACTTGGCGATATTTTTTTTAACTTGGCGATATTTTTTGGACTTGGCGATATTTTTTCGATGCATTAAGCTACTTTTAATACTTTTTTCGTCTTTCTTTTATTTTTAACGGGAAAGTAGGCTAATAAAACGGTATGCTTAAGCTGCAAAAATTTAACTGCTGTTTTTACAGTATAGTACTGGCAGCCAAGGCTCCAATTTAAAACTGTAAAATGCACATTAATAAAATGTAAAACTAGTAATTTTACAGTTTATTGTTGTAAAATTTAGCTGTATTATACTGTCAAAGCAGTATACAGCATTTTTACAGAATCAGCAATTTTACAGTTTATTACTGTAAAGTTAGCAATTTTACAGTTTATTACTGTGAAGTTAGAAATTTTTACAGTTTATTGCTATAAAGTTAGCTGTATTATACTGTCAAAACAACATTCATTTTTTACAGTGTGCGTAGTAGCACAAGTAAAAAAAAAAGATTTCTTATGCTAATTATAATGGAAGTGAATTAAAGTTTCTCGAACTATATTTTAATTTGAAGCGGAGCACCTTTTTACTTCCTTTTACGTAGTAAAGGAAGTATTGTGATCGCGATAAAAAAAATCATTCAAATTTGGGTCTAAATTTTGATTTTGCAAACCCCCGAATGAATGTTGAGTAGTTTTTTCACCTGTCAGCACCTGCATATGTACCTACCAACATATAACCGGCCGAAAAAAAAATTTCCACCACCCCCGAGTTACTTACGACGAGTTTTCTCGTGACGTCTGTATGTACGTATGTATATGCGTATGTATGTCGCATAACTCAAATCCCTTGTGGTTGCATTCGAATGTTCCCAAGGGGGTGTTTTACCCCCTTTTAGGGGGTAAATCTGTTAATTTCAATGCAGACTTCAGTGATATGAATTGGCGCGACCACTTGGCGATATATCGTCAAGTATCGCACTTGGCGATTGTCGCCAACTTGGCGACATATTGCCAAATTGGCGACAAATTTAGCGACAAAACTCAGTATTTTGAATTTGGGTTCAATTTGCTGCTGAATGATGTTAAAATCAGCAATATTTAGAAAATTAATCATTGTAAAACAGTTTTTTGCATTGTTTCGTGGCAAACTAGGGGTGTAAATGTTTTAGTTCACTTCAAGCACTATTTTAATATTTTAAAGGCATCTACTAAGAAATTTACACGTAGAAGGAAGTAGTGTGGGGTCCATACCAGATTTTTTTTATTTCTATGGGAGAACTATTTTTTGAGGCGTGACTTCCAAAGAAATAATCTACTACATCCGATTCTAAAGAGAGAACAAAATGTTTCAATTTTATTTTTCCTAGAAGTTGTAGCCTTTGTTTATCGTTACGAAACATGTGTACAAACACACTAACCAGTGGGAAGAATTTTCGTATTGATAAAAATGTCCTCCACTCAATTTAACACTCCCATTTTTGTCGGTATTCTTATTATTCAGGGGTGACAACAGAGGGCAATTATAGCGCAGGTTGCACCATCAATATTTTGGGGGGGGGGGGGGCGGCGGATTATTTGCTGATTTTTTAATTAAAATTATTTATTAATTTATTTTTTTAATTTAAATTATTTCTTTTGTTTCTTTCTTTATTTATTTATTTTCGTGCGCGTGGGTGTGTGCTTAGAAGGGAAAAAGCGATTATATTCTGCTCATAATTCGAACTTTTAAAAAATTAATCTATATACATAAAAGACTACTTCTGAAACCGTATGTCCGGGGTAATCTTCCAAACTACTGGACCGATTTTAATCATTTTTGCACCGTTAGATAGCTACAGTAACAGAGAGCAGGATAAGCTATAATTTATTTCTAAAAAGCTTAGTTTAAAAAAGTTATTATGGAAAATAGTAAATTTCATGTCATTTTCCCCATTAAATAATTAAATTTTCAGTGCATTGTTGCAAAAATTTGGTTGCTATGCAACAACAATATTAATAGTAATCATAATGAACATTTTGAAACTAGGCTTCTCTGGAGTAAGTATGAAATTTATTGCTTTCTTAGGATTTTTAGATTCATCTGTGCCATTAACGCTACCGAGACTAAATAAAAAGATAATTGATTTTGGCAACAGTTAGAGAACAGAAAATGTTTATAGTCAAAAAATTTCTAAGAAAGGTACGAAAGATGCATTCACCAATGTAGTCACAAGAATATAAACTAATGATGGGACTTATTTTACGTGTAATGTTTGGAAATACTTGACTCCAGTGCGATTGATATTGTAAATATATATTTATTTTAATTTACAGGGTGTGGCAGAGAAACTTGCTGATTTTAATTGGATGCTAATTAGCAAGGAGTGGTCAGAAAGGAATGGGAAGAGTCTCATTTTAAAGAGAGGGTCCTGAAGTTTTGTTATCTTATAGAGTTTAGTTGTCGCCATGCGTTATACAAAGGAGCAACGAGCGTTCGCCGCCGAATCTTACTTTTCAAATCATCTTTCGGTGGTTGCCACTCAACGTGCCTTCCGAACTCGGTTCAAAATTCAGCACGTTATTCCCATTCCTGGCTGGGAATCGACTATTTTGTGGGTGAAAACATTCAGGGAAAGTGGGAGTGTGGCAAAAAAGGCCCAGGAGGTCAACGGATTTCCAGAACCCTAGAAAACGTCGAAAAGGGGAGTCGTTTTTGCGCTCTCCCACGCGTAAACACGCTGCTGCTTTGGGGATTTTTGACTGGACACTGAGACGAATTCTTCACAACAAACTCCAGTTTCATCCCTACAAACTTGCTGTGGTTCACCAGTTGAGTGATAACGTCTCCTTGAAAGGTGACGTACCGTGGCCGGCCTGCTCCCCCGATTTGACACGCTGTGACTATTTTTTATGGGGGTATCTCAAATCGATCGTTTACAACGACAAGCCCCGGACCCTGCAACGCCTGAAGAACAACATTCGGCTTGCTATCACCAACATCCCAGTGGATATGCTCGAAAGAGTGCAACAAAACTTCAAATCTAGGGTAGATGAGTGTATCGTTAACAGGGGCCGATATTCTTCCCGATGTAGTTTTTAAATCTAACTAATATACAAATTCAGAATGGGTACCATATCTTATAAAAAGTAGTAAACTGATACATGAAGTACTTTTTCCTTAGTTGACTTTTCAAGTCTGCAAGTTTCTCCGCCGCACCCTGTACCAAGCTTATAACATTTCCGATTTACCTAAACATTATTTGCATCTTGCATTTGTGTTTCAGGTGTGTAATACAGTTTTTTAGTTTGTCCAGACAGAAAAAATTGCCATTGTTTACAGAAGCAGCCATTGTGTATATAGATATGCACTTTAATGTTAAAAAATTCATGAACGCGTGTCACTAAAACACCATACCCGGCACAAACCCGGGCAGGGCCGGGTACCCGGCTAGTAATGCATAAAAAAAGAATAGTTATAATTTAAAAAAACAAATAAATAACATTTAAAAAAATAAATAAAATAAAAAGCACAAGAAGGTTGTGAAAAATTGGGGGGGGGGGGGGGGATTTGGGTCATTAAGCTTGGGAGCAGGCCCATCATTTAGGAGGGTAGGGGGGTCAATTGCCCCCCACCCTAACTTTGAGAAATCAATGTCTTTACATATAACTGGGCGTGTTTTTTTTATGTTTTCCGATGAACTTGCATTGTGTTTTGACCCTTTGCCCCCCCCCTGGAAAAACTTAAAATGACGGCCCTGCTTGGGAGGGATGGGCACCCCTGTTATTATTTGTGTAGTTATTCTTATTCAGTTACCTTTGTGGTAATAATTATCGATGAATCATTAAAGTTATCTTTAGAATTAAAAATGATACGTTTAATAAAAGCTGCTCAGATACAAATATTCTCTTGAAATTAATAAGAAATTTCTTCTTTTACAGAATTCATGAGGAAGCGAAAGCTTTCCACCAGTGAGAAAACAAATGACACATCACTGTCGAAAGTCAGAAGACGATCTTCGACGTGAAAAGACGTTTTCCATTTTCTGACACCTCAGCATTTTAACCTGGTAAGACTTCTTCTTCAAACTTTCACCACTCTCTCAGAATCTGGGACTCTTAAACTGCCCCACTGATATTTTAGTAGTTTAATTGCGGGAATTGGCATAAAATTGAAGAAAAAGTCCTCAAATGTTGTTTAGTTAAGGAATGTCCACAAATAATGTAGTAAGTGTAATTGCGCGAATTGGCATGAAACTGAAGAAAAAATCCTTAAATGCTGTTTAGTTAAGGACTGTCCATAAATGATGTCTGCCTTTGAGCGGGGGGGGGTGAGATTGGTTAAAATTGTGATAGTTTGTGACAAAAGGGAAGGGGTAACAAAAAGTGTGACATCACGCATTTGTTTACAAGAAATATGTTTATGAAAAGCGTGACATATGACAAGAGGGGGTATAATAAATGGCGCCACTTAGTGATAAAGAGAGTCCAAAAAAATGTGACATCAGTTAGGAATAACCAGTTGTCTAAAATTAAGAAAAAATGACACGAGTTCCAAGAGATATTTAGTTTGTTCCCTGGGAAAAAGGGACCTGAATTCTAAAAAAAAAGGTTGAACCTCAATCCTAATTTGTAATATTTAAGATTATGGCGGCAGTGAATCATCGGCAGTGAGTTATAAAAGCTCCCTTTTGCCGATTACCTATAATCAGTCAACTTTAACCAATTAATCGTTGAAAAAAATCCAAGTAAATGTGATGAAAAAATTTCGGCCGATTAATCAGCTGAAAAGGTATTTTTTTTATTTTACTCGGAACAAGAAACTATGCTGAATAAATTCATTGCACTTAACCTATAGTGTCGAACTCTAGCTCTCTATCATGCCCCCATTTAATTAAAAATTTACACATTATCATTGTGGGGTGGAAATATCATATTCATATTTTTCTTGAAAAAAATACGAAAGAATAAAAGAGGTTGTAGGGAATTTCCATTATGAAACTAAAATTTTTTATGGGGAAAAAATGAAAAAAGGGACTAGATTTCGAAAAAACGGACTTTCAATGATTTTAAGCATAAAAAAGGAACTATTAGTTAAAAGAGGGACCATTTAAGAACCCTGTAACTATTATTCAAACCGATGGAAATTAATTTAACCTGGTTTGATTCAAAGTGAACCTGCTACACTCGGTAATGAGCCGTATGAAACTAAAATGCAAAATAAATAATTTTGATTAAAGTCGTACAACTTTGCACTGCAAAAAGTAAACTGTTGTTTTTGCAGTATAATACTGGCAGCAGAGGTTCCAATTGAAAACTGTAAAATGCACAGTAATAAACTGTAAAACCAGCAGTTTTGCAGTTTCTAACTGTAAAGTTAACACTTTTACCGTTTATTGCTGTAAAATTTAGCTGTATTATATTGTAAAAACAACAGTATAATACTGGCAGCAGAGGTTCCAGTTTACAACTGTAAAATGTACGGTAATAAACTGTAAAATTAGCAATTTTACAGTTTAGCTCTGTAAAATTAGAAATTTTTACAGTTTATTACTATAAAACTCACTGTATTACATTGTACAGGGTGCCCATAAATAACTGACGGCAAAATTTATTTCTGCATAATTTACATTCAAGATGTTTTTTACTGTTAGCAACACGTAATAGATTTAGTTTAATTCTATGAGCAATAGTGCAGACGATTCCTTGAATTAAAATCCGTTTCATTCTTTGCATTATCAAGATGGATGCTAAACGCCGTTTAATTCTCGAATTGCATTTAAAACGTAAGCGGAATTGTGATTTTTTTTTAAAAATTGAAGTATTTAAATGTGTCAAAGAGATTAATTGAAAGAACTTTAAAATTGTTTGGGGAAACAAGTAGTGTAGAAGTAAGGCATAGTGGTGGAAAAAGCGAAGTATTCGCATTAAAAAATTAATAAAATGTGCTCGTGAAAGAGTGCCTCTGTAGGTGCGTGCCGCTGCAGAAGCCTTTCCAAAAAGATTGCCTACTTAAACATTGATTAACAATGATGTTACTTTCATTTAACATTTATTTTATCATCATAGAAAAATTTGTATTACAGTAATACATTTTTTTTGAACCGTCAGTTATTTGTTGGCACCCTGTAAAATCAACATTCATTTTTTACAGTGTCGTACAGCCTGTTAAGGTGATCTCTTCACTTTACATTCTATTTTTAAACGTTATTTCTCTTTTATTTCTAGATGTGCAGTTGAACTACAACTGACGGTTGTTACGCATTTGAGAGAACTGGGGAAAATGGAAATATATTTATTTATTCTATGTAGAACTTTCTGCGCAATCTATTTGCTGAATCACTCTTTCATGTCAGTATTCTTCACATCTACCGGGTCGCTTGGACATTTTTCTTCACAATATCGATCAAAACCACAAAAGTATTTATTTGTCATATAACAGAATCAGATGCTTTTTATGTGATTTTTAAACATGTAAATATTTTACACGTCATTCAAAGCGTTCTACTTTTTTTTTTTTTTAATATCAGTAATTATTTAAATTCTAAGTTATGAGTGGAGCTACCGGTGAAAAAATGTTTTTAGTGTGAAAAATTTTAGAATACTTTATTTTATTCTGATGGTTAAACATTTTTTATTTTCGTAATTTAACCGTAGAGTCTCAGGGACTCTAGTTTACTGAGTTTATTCTTTATTTAACTTTAAAATTTTTGATGTTAAACATAATCCAAAAACTGTTTATCGTTTTAGATGAAATTGTGCAAAAGAAAATCTCTTTCGTTCAGTTTTTTATTTTTTTATTTTTCAACATTAATGTACTGTATAGGTACAAAACCTGGTAACATGCATTATCTAGTTTAAAGAGTTTTTAAATCTATAAATAAACATTTTTTTGTAACATTTATGAACGAAAAAACGTAGTCTATAAATTACCAAACTAAACAAATTTCTTTACTTTTACAATTTTATTTAACTTATTTTTTAAGAAAAATCTGATACAGCTTTGAAAAAAGTAAAATAATAATAAAATCAAAATGGTAGCTCTGCTTGTATAATGATAATAAGCAAATATCACTAAATTTGTGAATCATAACTTTCTCATGCTCATTTGTTGATATTCATTTTAACGTGTAAAGTGATAATTGAAAATAATTTAAGCTTTTTTAAGTACTTTTACCATTTGTGCATGCAATGTGTTATTTATTTTTTACGACTAATCATAAAAGCGTACATTTTTTTGTGTTGAATATATGATAATGCTTATTTGCGATTTTAATATGCTAAATTATATGCGTCTTTATTATTAGTGCTTATATATTTGGATCCAGCAAAATTCCGTCGATGAAATTGCAAGGTCCGAATGTTTTATTACTCTCCTCTTTTGTAGTATAATGTGAAAAAAAAGCAACCTGTGTAAAATATATTTCGAAACATGTTCTATCAAGAGGAGAGAAAAAACTATATTATTTTTGTCCGAATTCCACAAGTTTTAAAAAAGAAAAAAAAAAGTGGTGTAAAACGCTTTAGCATTGAAAAAGCTGCTTTTTATAATAATTTGTAATAGTAAAATATGAACATACTATACAACAAAAACGTCTTCATTTCTTATTACAAATATAACAGCACTTTTGCTACTCTAACTCTTTCTTTCCCAAAGAAAAACGTAATTTTCTGAAACTGTTTTAGTAAAGATTTTCTCATTTTTTTCCCCTTTTATAAAGTGTTTGCAATTAAAAATTTTATACCACTGCCGTACAAATAGATCAGTATACAGATAATAATGTCCACATATGTGCAATCAATTTAGACTGGTTACAGATATATGGATCCTAATCTGATACATTTTTTTTTAATATGACCTTCAAGATGTAAAATTTTATGAACATTTTTAATTTTATTTGTATTTTTATAATTATAATAATAATAATTATTATTATTATTATTATTATTTTGATGACCTTGCAATTTCCCCGTCATTTGCGAAATTATTTTTAGCGAGTTAGTTTCAAGATGTTAAGTGCTGATTCGAAAGATTTGGTCAAACCAGAATATGTAACTGAAATATCGGGGCATGTGCAACAAGTATTTTGAGCAGATCAAAGCTACGGGACAGCAGTGCAATGAAATGGGGTCTTGTGACCAAAATAAGTTAACTTTCTCGCTTTAACTTAACAACTCGATCTTTGGTTGAAGGTCTCGGGAATTCTAGCCTAATCCACGGCGCACAGACAATTTGTTGCAAAATTTGGTTATTCCTCTCTTCAGCTGTTTTTGAATCACTGAGCTTTTAAATGACTAATCATTTCGTTAAAGGCACAATTAATCGTTGTTAAAATTGACAGTGCTAAATATCGATTAATAGATTCAATCAATTACCTTCTTGAAAGTGAGTTCATCGATTAAAACACGATGTACTGTCTGATTTTCTTAGGTAAAACCTTCCGCGCATTTACGCATGCGTCAGGTCTTCTCTGATCTTACCAAAATAGGGGTGTTAGGTAAGATAACAATAAGGAGAAAAACAATAAAAGGCATTTTGAGCCACATCAGACAACGTAGAACGATGCTAATTTCAAATACATCATTTAGTCGAATGTCAAAGGGATAGCAAAAATGAAAATTTGAAATTGAAAACTTCGGAAAGTTATCACCCACAACCCATCTACCCTTAAGTATGTAACTGTTCGCTAGTGCTAGGCGCGGTTTACAAGGACAGAGAGTACATAATTTTTAATCATAAATTGCCTATTTGCAAAAATTGTCTGCGGTCGAAGCTAAATTTGCATTTTATTAACTCTTTCGGTTGAGAAGCTCCTTAGTTTCGGATTTCGGGAAAGCTCTAGAGAGGATTCAAAATGGACGAAAAAAAAATTTTTTTGGCTAAAATTGTTTATGGAACACCAGTAAAACGATTGCGTTAAAATTTGGGTTCCTCTCTTGTAGTCTTGATGTTTATTTATTTATTTTCATCTGCATCTTCATGTACATTTTTATTTATTCATTTCGTTATACAAATCTTTGGAAAAGTAGAATGTTTTATGTTATAGGTTGTATTTAACTTATTTTTTGTGTTTGAATTAGAAATTTATTTATTTGAGTGTTTTGTATATTTAAAAGCTTCAAAGCATATATAGTTTAAATGTACAAAAAAAATATGATTTGAATGTGAATTTTTGTATTAATATTATTTATTTATAATTGTTTATTATTTACAAAATTGTATATTTTAAAACATTTTGGAAACAAATGTGTTATGTATGATGTATATGTTTTCAAAAAAAATTTAAATATTTTCATAGTCTTAATTGAAAAAAAAGTATTTGCACTGAAAATTTACATGGCCTATAATTGATACCATCTTTAATTAAATGGCAAAAAATTTTGCATGCAAATAAATGTTTTAAAAATATTTAAGCAAAATGTAGAATTTTTAAATTTACTGTAGATTTTGCACTTTTAAGTCACACATTGCAAGTTAACTTTATGTAGAAATAACCGGTGATTTGTTCTCACGTAAATTCTATGCAATATCTTCATATTTCTGTGCTTTGGAAACTGCATTTGTATCTATAGTTTTATTAGTATGTGACTACGAAACTGAAAATTGTTTTGGGTTTTTGTAAATAAACTTATTTGGTTTAAAATACTGTTTCCTCTTTCTTTACACATTCATAGAAAATCACTTTTCGGGAATATGAGCGGTTTGGGCCGGACAAATAACGATCTGTAATTACAGTAGTCATATGAGAAAAACAAGTACTCCAAGTACCAAAAATTCTTTGTTAATATTTTAAAGTTTATACAAAAGAACTGTCATGAGAAGGTAAAGGGTATTTCCTCCATGTCTGCACACGGAGGAAAAGATTGAAATTTGAATAATCTATTTCTGTCAGGGGTTTAACTAAAACTCTCGTTTCGGGGAGGGTTTTACATTCATTGAGAAAACCTATATGACCAAACCTTTAAAAAAATGTTACAATTACAAGTTAAATTTACACGTCGTCGCCTCCAAGCAACACTAGGATATCTTACTGTTTTTCCAAGGATTCGATGCATTGCTGTTGCACTGAAGCGACAGCACTTTTTATTTCATGTGTGAGGACTTTATTTTGTGACAGATTCTCTTAACATTACCATTAATTTAATTTCATCATTAGAAAATTTATTCCAAACAGATGTTTTAACGATAAAATTAAGGGATTTAGAAGAATGCATCACATTTTATGCTTCAATTTCAAGTAGCTACATTTTGCTGAATTTTATGCATGGCAGTCTGTGGAAAGCAAAACTAGGAAAAATAATGGCTATAAGAAATAATGTTATTTTTAAATACAGTAAAAGTAAATATTGTAAATACAGTACTGAGTTTATATATTGTTTCGAACTTACCAATTTTCTATTTACAAAGAATTAAACAAAAAATATCATGAACAGCACTTTTTAGAATAGTTTTGAAATATTTCGGAGGGGGTTTGAACCCTAAAAACCACCCCCTTGTATACGGCCCTAATTTCTGTGACTGCTATTTTACTAGGAAATCTTAATAAATAAAATGACATCGAAACGTGTAGAAATAAGATCTAAATGACATCGAAACGTGTAGAAATGCGATCTAAAGTACAAAGGAGCAGTATCTGCACGAAGGAGTTTCTGAACTATTTGAAGAAATGTGTTTTGAATTCCATACTAACAATAGGGAAATGTTGGAATGCAACCTTATTTCTGCACATTATTTTGAGCAGAAAGCAAATAAGCAAGCGTTTACAATAAAGCTAAAGTACAATAGATGACAATAATGCAACGGAAAAAAAATTAATTTTGACGTCTTGAGTTTAAATTGTGTTTTTTGCAATGAAGAATTGCGAGAAGTGTGTCTGTGTGTGTGTAGTCAGTTTTATAAGTTTTTAACCAACATAGTTTTTATTTATTTATTTATTTATTTATTTAATTTTATTCTAAAGATGTGACAAGATTTCATATCTTTACCCGGAAAAGAACAAAACTACACATATTTTACTACTTTCATTTAAGTAAATCCCGTTTAAAAATAGAATTACAGACTTCTCAATAGTACAAAGGAGCACTGATATTTAGCTTACTTGAATAAAAATTTCTCAACGGTAAAGACGAATTGATTTTGATAGTTCTTTGCAGTTCGTTTTAAAGAGACTGTACGGGCCCTGCTCCACATTGACGTAAAGCAGAAAATTAAAGCAGAAACGTAAAATGGAGCAAATAGTGTTCCTATGGAAAATACCCGGATTTTCGGTTTCTGTCTTAGTTTTCGGTCGCGTTTTACGCTGATGTGGAGCAGGGCCCTACTTCAAAAAAAAAAAAAAAATAGGATGTGAAAAAAATCACAACTTTCAAGAAGTTACGGTTGTAATAGAGAGAGAAAAATTGAAAAATAACTATACAAAAATTGGTGTACAGTATCAAGCAAAACGTGCGACTATTTTCTGTGAAAAATTTTTCATAAAATCTCAATGTTTTTTACTCTTTTAAAGAACTATATAGTCTTAATAATTCACAAAGAAATTGTCTTATTATCTGCCAATTTTCTGTGTTATTCACTATCAAAAGTACGTGCAAAACTTTCTAGGACAAAAATTACGTTCTAAGAACTTTTATTTCGTGGGAAATACATTCCATATAGATGCATTTTTTAATTGAATATAATAAATTTATAATACGGAATGAAAAATAGATGGAGAGAATTAAATTCGAAAAATAAACATATTTGTCATGAGATAATGGGTGCAATATTTCTTACGATAATATTTTAAAGAAATTGTTAAAATATACATTAAGTTTGATAATCATACTTTAAGGGTATTAAAAAGCAAAGGGTATACGATATTTTACGCAACAAACCAGAAAGTATTCGCCATATACCGTCGTATATCCGCCGATACAACCCTTCAGTATTAACTATGGATTATAAAAATGAAAGTTTTGTTATCCCAGAACAGGTTTGTGGCCAAAAATGACAGATGAGACTTCTAATTCTCCTCATTGTGTTTCTAATCTGAGTAAAGATATCAACAAAGGAACGTTAAATACTGGGATCTATTGAAAGATAAAAAGAGCGATAATGTAGCAGACAGTATTGTTGTATTGTTTAAAAAACCGGTAAGTCACCGAATGCTTTCCATCCAGCAATTTACCTTTAGGAAATAGAAAAAGTAAATTGGCAAAATAAAGAATAACTTCCTTTTATGTCGTGATGAAAGAGGCGGTTTATTTTGAACATTCTTTTCAACTACGATCGTAGCTTTTCTGCTTCATTGAGCAGAAATAAAGTGAATACGCTAAATATTTCCTTTAAAGGAATGAATCACTTATGAAATCATATGATTCATTATTCTTTAACGCATGTGAATTTGAGAAAAAGCAAAATGTTGGCATGACCAGAGCCCAGATTCTATAATATGTAAATGGTATTTATGCAACATATGCCATTGCATGTTTTCGCTTCTTATGACGTCAAGGAATAGACTTGCATACAAATAGAAAATTTGCAAAATAACTGCATATTACTACGTTTTTAATTCACTTTTTTGTTTAACCATAAGAGTAAGATTAGAGCAAGATTGCATAAGACTTTTTCGTTCTTCATAAAGAACATAAAATCGAACAACCTGATGTTTTTCTCGGGTTGCCCGATTGTTTATGCATATTATGCTTTGTGCATACTATCATGTAAAATTAAAACTTATCCACAAAAATGAATGAAATACAAGAATTGAAAAGGTCATTCTTATTTTCACTTTACAGGAAAACTAAGTGAATAAAAAAAAAAACAATACATATTGTTTGAATTTTAGAACATATTTCAGGAAGTTTTAGAGCATCTTTTGATGATTTTATTAAGCATATAAAATTCAGGATCTAGTCATAACCTTTTAGGTTTCATTTATGAAAATTGATGAAATTTTTTTTACACAATTCAGCAAAGTATTTTTAGTAAGAGAAGAGTAGCAATTCTTGTACTCGAAATCAAAAAGCAATTACGGTGTTAGTGAAAGGAGGGCAAATTAGTAGACAAAACAGAAATTCCTATTTGGGAACGCATATGAAATATTTTGTTGATTAACCATCAGAGCCTCAAGTCTTAGTTAATTGGGATTATTCATTATGGGGCATGTCCTTTTTGGCTTCTTGTATGAAAGCGAGGTAGTTTTGCTCATCTGGCAGTGCTAAGCAGATACAGGAAGAAGAAAATTCTTTTTCTCACTCTACTTAAAGCGATCGATTAGAAGTTGAATAATAAGAGATTTGTGTTAAACTGAATCACTTTCATTCAAAACGAAAAGTACTGCAACTGTTACCTGCGTAGTAAAATTTAACAACATTTAAGAATTTTAAAAGTAATGCATTGAAAAAAGCGAAATAATATGTTAGCAAATGCAATTCTTTCTAAAGCTAACAAAAAGGTCAAAAACGTAATTTGACATGTCATTAAACACTAATGCTCAACATTTCGACTTATTTTTCTTCATAAACGATTCCAAGCACTTGAAATCATTTTAAACAAAATTTCGCACATAAACTCAAAATTAAATGTTTTGACAAACCAAGTGCATTCGCTTGCGATTAAAAAAATCAGTTCCATTACTTATTTTTCCTGTTTAGCTACGGAATTCATATTATTTTAATTGGAAAAGGTTTTTGGAAACAAATCCGATGGATCTTCATAAGCAAGCGAGGCATAGGTCCCATTGTGTCAAAATTATTCATAGCCATAATAAATAAATCATTGTCTTCTTGCTTGTCAAGACATACATAGTGTTAGGAAATCTATTAATTTAAATTTCACTTCTACAGCATTGGAACAAGGTTTCATTTTCTCATTCTTTTACTTACGTTGCTAGAGATAGCAAGATTCTAGGAGCAAGCAGATGTAATCTCATGTGAGATAATAAATCCAATAAAATTCGAAGACTTTATCGCTTGTTTGCTTTCGGAAAATAAAACCATTCTTTCCGCAAAAATGCTTTGGATTAAGAATATTTATTGGTAATAAATCAAAATAAGAGCTATTTCAAAGTTAGGACTCTCCAGCCTAATTTCGAAATGAAGAAATTTCCTTGTAGGGCTAATTCAGGAATGGAAAACGTAAATATTCCCCTTTTAAATTTCAGTGGTAAACCATGTGCGTACAAACTTAGGGGCTTTCCATAAAGGATGTCCAACTTTTTTGAACCCCCCTCCTCCTTTGTCACAAAGTCACAAAGTGTGGCATTTCACACCTCTCCCCCCTTCTCCTCTCCCCTCTCGTTGTCACTTGTCAAGCTGATTTTCAGGAGAGCATTCTCACAAAAAATGCGTGATGTCACACTTATTATCCCCCTCCCTGCTTCTGTCACAAACTGTCACAACTTCACAAACTCCCCCCCCCTTTTCCTCCCCTTCTTTCCCACTCAAAGCGTAACATCACTTTTGGACACGAATAATTCCACTTCAAAGCTTTTTTAAAGTAGCCTAGTTTGCATTTTTTGTTCTGTTCACTGATTTGGCTAACAAAATATAGAAAATTCATAAAAATATGTTTTAATCTGTCTGGAATTTGTAACACACAACACTGTATAGCAATGATATGCTTAAAGAAGAGGAGGTACATTTAAAAGTTCTAAAGACTGAACTATGCTGATCAACATAAAATTTTTCAAATGCTTTTATTGTTCAAACAAAAATCAAACCTATACCGCATGGTTCTGGCAACAAGATATGTCCCCTTGGACGAGTTCTTTTCCTCTTGTGCTGAAAGAGTAAGTGTTCTTATATTGGCCTAACGCCAATAGCCGTTACTGGTCAAGCAAGAAAACGTTTTTTATCCCTATTTTTACAAACGAAATCATTCCATATATCCTGCCCCGGAGTAAAAGTTATCAGAGTCAGACAATACAGAAGGTAACGTGGCTATTCGAATCTGAAATAATGACCTGCCAATATATCCATAATGGATAAACCAATCCAAGATACACTGTTTCCATTCCCCCCCCCCCCCCTAAACGTCACCTCGATTAAAAAACCTGTTTACAGATTGGCGGTAAATGACAGAAATACATAAAATGCATTTAAAAATTATTTCATAGCTGAAAAACTACCCTCGCCTTTTGGAACGTAATTTTTTCTAATACACTCGGGCAAAAATTCCCACCGATTTTAGGAGAGCAGTGCAGCAAGGTTGTTTTCACCGCATTAATACTGTACCGGTAAAGAAGTAAGTTTTACAGAGTTAGCTCATTTTTAAGACGCTTTAAATACATTGGCCGAGCACTATTTGTTCTGTCATATGAATGTTCATATCACCATTTTGCATCTCTGCAATCTTTCCGTGCAAAAGCACTACAAACTTTATTCATTTATTTCTTGTTTATGAAAAAGATTAATAGAAATTATGAAATCACAGTGTGTCTCGATAACACTAAAAGACATGATTATGCAAAGCAAAATGAGCAATAATGTTATAGTCCTCAAGCCAGGGCTAAGGCCAAAATAGTTTGTCTGAAACTTTTGAACATTTGTAGGCAAAAGCTTTGCGAAGATCCCAAACTGCACCAAAATCCTATATTTTTGAAACCCCGCCTGACACATACAAAAAAACATTTTTTAAATTTTATAAATCATTTAGGATTACAATTGCACACATTTCTATGTAGATGATTTAATTTTTGATGATTACCTAATGCATCATGGTATAAATTTTGAAACGTTCCAATTTATTGGTGCTCTTTTCGTAAGATGTAGTGGTGTATTTTTTGTAGTGCGTAGATAAATTGTCTGAAAAGAATTTTAGAAAACAGATAAAATATGAAAATATATGAAAGAATCTGTCTGAAAATTGTGCAAAACTAACTTTTTGTCACCACAGAAATTGGTAATGAGAAGAAAGAAAGTGTTCAAAAACACGAACTTGTGAAAACTGCAAAAGCGACTTTTGTGTGTGTGTGTGTGTGTGTATGAAAGAAAATATCTTAAGAAAGAAACTCCATAGTTGCTTTCAACGTATCCCTGTACCAAGTTCATCAACACCCCATTCATCCCCGCCACGAACTGCAATCTCAATTTTCCAATCTGTGCTTTTTCCGCAAAATTAACGACTGCACAACGCGTGCCTCGGTCGCAGCGCCAGCTGTTGCCATACGCGCAGAGTGTAAATCAATCAGTTGGCACGAGATCCTCTCTTATTTATTATAAATTGTTCTTTTAAGGCAGAGGGAATGAACACTGCCGCTGAGGTCGAGACCCCAGGCACAAGCGCGCGAAAAATGCGCCGTTTATCATGCGGTGCGGATGGATACGAGGAATATTATCGAAGTTTTTGCATCGTATATTTGCACTGCAAAAAATGAACTTTTGCTTTTACAGTATAATACTGGCAGCCGAGGTTCCAATTTAAAACTGTAAAATGCGCAGTAATAAACTGAAACTAGCAATTTTAGTTTCTTACTGTAAAGTTCGAAATTTTAAAAGTTTATTGCCGTAAAAGGTAGCTGTAAAAACAACAGTACAATACTGGCAGAAGAGGTTCCAATTTAAAACTGTAAAATGCGCAGTAATAAACTGTTAAACAAGCAATTTTACAGTTTATTACTATAAAATGAGCTGTATCATACTGTGAAAACAACATTCATGTTTTACAGTGTGGTTCTTTCTTGGTGGCAGCATGTATCTGAGGCAGCACTAATGCCCTCTATTGAAACTTTTCTCCTGAATTAGGTTTTCTGTAAAAATGGTATATGTCGTTTTCACTTTTTCAGAAGGAGAAGGGACATAATTCAACACATTTCAAGGAGTCAACAGAGTAGGGGCCCAAGATTAATCAACATAAATTTCCAATTTATGTTGATTTATTTTGGGTTTACAGACCGTTTTGAAATAAAAAATCGCTAAATAGTTCTTTTTGTTTTCGAATTTTAATGTCAAGAAACAAAAATTAATTTTCTACTAGAAATACGTAATTAGGGCGTTTTCCCTATTTGAGTTTCATTGGAAAGCGCGAAAAAAAACCTTCTTAGTAAAATTTTTACCCATGGTCCAAAAGAACAGATTGCCTTAATCAACGAAGAAAAAAGTTTGAGCATTTTAAGTAAGGGAAAATCAATTTTAAATTCGACATTTGAACGTTGTCATTTTTGTTCAAATGTGAAAAAATAAAATTCTTCAACTGTTTTTGTTCTTTCCGATGATGGGAGACTTAAATGTTTCTCCTTCAGCTTATTTTTCTGTAAATTAACGTATATTTTTTTTGTTTGTGCAGCCTGGAGACATTTGCTAAAAAAATTACGTTGAATTTATAGTTGAACTTTTCATTAAAGTTGCGTTTAATTAAATCGGAATCTAAAATTTAATGTTATAACGTTATTTGAGAATAGTCTAAGCTGCTGTTGATTTACTGTCTCTGAACATTAAAGAAAAAGAATAGTAATTAAGGCTGGGAGAAACAAAGTGTTATAAAGGGACTCATCAAGTTTTGAGAAACACTCTTGTTAAGTTAAAATCGTAGGCAGGCTTTAATTGATTTTTTACTTTTTCCCCCCAAATCCTGTCGAATAGCAGCACCTACCAGGAGTATAAAACTATATTTTGTCACAAAACAGAAGAGAGTTTATCCTGCCGTTTGCATAACTGAAATCCAAGCTTTCGATTTTCGTTCAAAAATTCTTCAATTCTAGACGCTTTAATTATAACGCCAGTCACAAAATCTAAAACTTAAATTCCGAAATATTTTACGAAGGGGGGGCGGGGATAAAACCAAAATGCGAAGTTTCTGATTCGTCATTAATTTGAAAAACTGATACAATGTATCTGAAACAACATTTCTCACATTTTGTTTTTATCCGATCAATCCTAACGTGTCATTATTTATCGCATTTCGAATGCGTCCCAATTTTTTATCAGGCTCACGTAATCACTGCAGCAAGAATATTCCTCGCAAAAATGCGCTTGGCCATGAAACAAATAGGCTTTTCTCTGATGCCGCGATACAGCTGCAAAGGTGATCAATCTAAGAGGCAAGGGAAAAAACTGTTTGCAACAAATAACAAGAGAAATCGGGCCGGGATGAGTTTTTTTGTTTGGCCCCGTGACACGATAAGAATACTAATCACATGCCTTCGAAAGCAAAAGTTTGTAACACTTCAGGGCATAGCCGAGCCTCCAAGAACGTAATTCTAGCGATGAAATTTTTCACAAGCGGTCAAAGAACGAGTTCAAGGTTTTGTAGGAAAACAATTTTTTATTTTCCCCCCTCTTTCGGTCCCCCCTGTGAATGTCCGTCGTCGTCCTCCAATCACAAATTGTTATTCTCAAGTCACGTGACGAAGTTTCGCCATTAAGAGATCGTCAAACGATAAATTCGTTTCCCTCCCTCTCTCTTTTTTTTCTTTTATTTATTTATGTTTTTCTCTTACACTTGTTGCATACGTTTCTCTTCTTTTTTTTTCTCCTCAAAAAAGTGTAATGAAAATAGCAACATCCATAAAGTTCCAAATGGATTTAATGACGTTAGCTTTCTCGCGAAATGTTTTTCACGGTTCAAATCTTTCAGAGAAAGGGTGTTGTAAAAGAGAAAAAAAAACTTCAAAATCTCCAATTAAAAGCTAACAGAATGTAAAAACAAGAATATGCATCCGGTTCAAGGTCAGCAATGTTTTTTTTTTTTTTTTTTTTTTTTTGCGTTATCAATATCAATGTAATTCAATTTTTAAACATTGCGAACGGAATTAGCCATATAACTTAGGACTTCGGTGACCATTTATTTTTTCCCCTCTCATAACGGGCCATTGACTATTTTAGGCAACTACAAGTGTATTTTTTAAAAAGAAGTTCTGTCAAGAACTAAACGAGCCTACTTTCCCGCACATCGACATCGGCATTCTAGCATCTGATCATTATTCTCTTGATTATCTGAGACTGAAAATTATGTCAAACATACCTTTTTAGCACTTAAAGCTGATTTCTAAAAGCAAAATATACCCCTCTCATCAGATGAAATAGACACGTAAAAAGTAAATAAACGAATAAATAAAGTTTTGTCGCACCTTTTAAAGAATGTAACTGTTACAGTTCTTCCGTAGAAAAAATCCTCAATCGTTTTCAAAAAAAATAAATAAATAAATAAAAGTACAAAGAGCATCAAAACACATTTTATCAAACAAAGAAAAAAAAAAAAAAAAACTCGTCCGTTAATAAAATGTCTCGAATTTCACTTTTAATCCGTTGCCAGTTGTTAAATATAAATAAAGAATAAAATGCCCTCGTGAATGAAAAATTTTGTTACAAAAAAAATCGTCTGCCAAAAAAAAGAAAAAAAATAACAATAATAAATAAAATAAAACAAATGAATAAATAAACAAAAAAATCGTCTGCACAGTCAGTCATTTTTTTTCTGAGCCTGCATTTCCGCCATGTTTGCGGAGTCGAGTCGGAATCAGAGTCCTCACAGAAGATTATTCAGAAAAGTACTTTACAAACATTATTTATCAAAACCATTTTCTTACAAAGTTAGTTTGAAGGAAATCCGACTTTAAGTTCAGGATCAACATTCAACTTAAATTCCCCGTAGGCGCTAATGTTAAATTTTTTTTCTGAACGGTTCAATATTGAACGAAAAATGGTTCAAATCAAAAAGCGAAGTATGGGAATGAGCCTCTCCGAGATCTTTCAAACAAAAAAAAGTTTATTCCATTCGGACGGTTCACTCAAAAGTTATTAGGTGGGGAAAGGTTGCTTGAACGGTTCAATGTTGAACGAAAAAATGTTCAAATTGAAAATTTAAATACGGTAATGAAGTATCCTTGCTGAGATCCTTGGAACAAAAAAAAAGTTTATTCAAATCGGACTGTTCACTCAAAAGTTATTAGGGGTGACAGCTTGCTTGAGCGGTTCAATGTTGAACGAAAAACTGTTCAAATCGGAAATGTAAATACGGGAATGAAGTATCCTTGATAAGATCTTTCGAACAAAAAAAAGTTTGTTCAAATCGGACTGTTCACTCAAAAGGGACAGGTTGTTTGAACGGTTCAAAGTTGAACCAAAAATTGTTCAAATCGAAAAATCAAATATGGGAATGAGCTGTACTCGCCGAGATCTTTCCAACAAAAAAAAGTTTGTCAAAATCGGAATGTTCATTCAAAAGTTATTAGGGGGGGGGGGGACAGACAGACCGACCGACACACAAATTCCCCATCTCAATACCCTACTTTCAAATTTTTAATTTTTCGATATTCATTTCCCTTTTTTATTTCTTTTTGGCTTTTTTTTTCAGACCATTTTGTACAAGGTTTATATAACGTTTTTTTTTTTTTTGCACAGAGGTACTAAATGCCAAAGAATTGGTCCAACTGTGATGTAAGTTACCTTGGAATGTCCCATACGTAAAAAGTAAAGAAACGAAAGAACAACGTTGCAGCACCTTTTAAACAATGCAGCTAATATACTACTTGTGCAGAAAAACTCCTTAACCGTTTTCACAAAAAAAATAAAGATAGAAAGCACGTCAAAATACATTTTATGCAAAGTTCGTTTTTTTTTTAAATTTCTTTTTGACCGTTTTTCGGATTTGGTGATATTTTTTACATGCATCGAGCCACTTTTAATGCGTTTTTTGTCTTTCTTTTGTTTTAACGGGAAAATAGGCTACAAAGCAATTTTCTCAAAGTGTACATTTGGAGTTGGCTCAAATGGCATGAGGAGGTTTCTCTACGGACGGTACAGCTCCAAAAGTTTTCGTAACAGAGCACAATAAATTCTGAAAGTTATGTTGATGTTCTGATAATTTTATAAAGAAAGTCAAGTAAGTTTGGGAAAATATAAAATAAAGCAGGGGTCGGCAGCCTAAATTGTCGGAAGATCTACTTTCTAAGTTTGGTGTTAGCACAAGATCGACTTTGGGAGTGGCGCTTGATGAGACTTAAGACTTAAACAGGTAACTATAGACTTACACGAATGTGTTGCACACATGAAAAAGTTGAGACTAGGCTGATTTCAAACTGTCATTTAACTTATATCAAGAAAGACTTTAATCTTTAAAATTGTTAAAATAATGTTACGTTAACCCACTTCAAAATGTTTCAGACACAAATATTCAGAATATTGCTTGTTTTAAAATTGATAAAATAGTGAGTTGAAAATAGTATAAAAAATTCCAGTGAATATAGAAAGTTTCGAAATTTTTCAAACACCTTTTGCTTTCGACGTTAAACATATTTTTTCCCCAGATATTAAGGTTTTTTAATTCCTTTTAGACAGAACGCGAGATTCAAAATATTGCTCGATCAACTTAAAATTTGCTCGAGGTCGACGGGATGCCTACTACTGAAATAAAGTGCTCAAGACTTTTCGCAACCACTGTGAATGTCTTCACAGATTGGTCCGCGATAAAATGGCTGGCGAGATGGAAGAGATGCCAAGGAAAAGGCAAGATGGAATCAAAGTTAAGAAAACAAGGGCGTCGAATGGTTAGTCACGCGTAACATTGAGACCACAGGACCACCTTTCTTCTCATCATTTTCTTGGAGAGACTGTTACACTTTGGTGCCCGCTGAATCTTCGCCGTATCCTGTCCCTGCTTCCAAATTGTGGGAAGTTCCTTTCTTTCTTCCGTTTCACGGGGCATCGTCTTCATTAGTGGTGCACGGTGGTGCTTGTCCGCAGAGAACAGTTCAAAGGGACTGAACTTATTATTTTTCATCAAAAACAGACAGAAAAACCATAGTCTCTTGTTGAAAAGTTGTTCTGTGTTTCAGTTATCACTCAAGTATCTTTCTTTTCTTTTTGGAAAATTCATGGCGAAGTGTTCTTCATAAAGGATCAGTTGCAGAGCTTAATTTCTAACAAGTCTGAGGGAGCCTTATGGTCTTTTTTCATTAATAAGGAACCTGTATTATGAGCAGACCCCTCTTTCCCAAAGGCCACTCTAGGCCTGTGCCCACTGCCTCGCAATACATAGGGACCAACAGTACCAGATAGACATTGTAAAAAATGAATGTTGTTTTTACAGTATAATACAGCTAATTTTACAGTAATAAACTGCAAAAATTGCTAATTTACAGTAATAAGCTGTCAAATTTCTAACTTTACAGTACTAAACTGTTAAATTGCGAATTTTACAGTAATAAAATGTAAAATTGCTAACTTTACAGTTTATTATCGTGCATTTTGCAGTTTTGAAGTGGAACCTCTGCTATCAGCATTATACTGTTGTTTTTACAGTACAGCTAAATTTACAGCTAAATTTTACGTCAATAAACTGTAAAATTTCTAACTTTACAGTAAGAAACTGTAAAATTGCTAGTTTTAGTTTATTACTGTGCATTTTACAGTTTTAAATTGGAACCTCGGCTGCCAGTATTTTATTGTAAAAATAACAGTTCATTTTTTGCAGTGTATAGTTATTATCTCAACATCAAAGAGAAGTGCCATACAGGAGAAATGTATTTAAATTGCCACACATTTAATGTGGTTGTAAAGAAATAAAAGGAAATCTGGAACTTAGCTTATCTGCTTTCTTTTTCCTATTGCAACAAAATTGTTGCTCTGTCAAGGGTATAAGGCCCCATGATCCTAATGTGTCCAGGACCTCTCATAGGTAAAAGACGGCCTTGGTTGTGGGAAGCAAATCACAAATATCGTGGTGGGAATCAGGGACGCTTCGAGCAGAAACTTTTGGGAGGGTGAAATTCCCAATTCATAAAATAAAACATAATATAAATTTTACCTTTTTATTAAAAAAAAATACTAAAAAAAAATTGCGCATGCATGCATTCTATTTCTAATGAAAAGAGACATTAGACATCATTAAGAAACATATAAACTTGCAACTGTCTCCTAATTTTCGGCACTGTCTATTAAATTTCGTCAAACAAGAAAAGTTTAGGAGGTTATGGTGACCTCTCATGGTGCTTTCTCACCGCGTTCCTGTTTGGAATGAGAATGGCGAAATCGTAATTCATGTGATCATAGTTTCGAGCAAGCAGATTTTGCTGGGTGCTGGGTTAGTTAATAACATTTAATTTATTGAGTGTATGTTTCCCATTTTCACGTATTTGTATGTACTGTCACCAAAAAATGTAAAAATATGCAAATGCATATGCTCCATACATTTTCATAAAATCTACACTTTAATCATCAGATAAAATCGCAGGTAAACACTACTACACACCTAGAAGAGAACTATTGAACAGAATAAAAATTTTATTTTACAAGTCATGCAAATATTCACTAAATTAATGGAATGAGGTAATGAAAAAATACTAGAACATTCAACTTCTTCGAAATGACTTTTGCAGCCATTAGCCACACGTTTTAAATTACCATCGTGCTAAAGCACGTAGTAAACAAATCCAAAACACATAGCTTTTTTTTTTTTTTTTTTTTTGAAACTTACTCCAGAAGAGGAGGGAAAAAAAGCCTCAATGTCGTTCAGTTGAGTCAGAAGTCGAAAACCCCATTTGTTGTATGCTTCTGAGTTCTGTGATCGTAAGTTGAGCAAAACGAGTTGGGTCGTCGTGCTTGCTGGACAATTTAAAGTCACGCATCAAAGAGTTATTGCGAAGTTGGAATCCAACCTAATACTGATTTGTCATGAGCTTTAGCGAGGATTGTGCCCTAAACGAATGACTCTTTCCCCCAACAAAACTCACTCTTAATAACGCACAACGAAAATTTATTGCTCACAAAACAATATCCGATCACGCACTAATATTGAGATGACACAACTCACAAAAATCGCGATTGTTTTGACCTTGAATCGGCGGCAGCAGAAATGAACACGGATGCTGAAGTTTGAAACACGGGTTTACAAACGAGATAGATACATGGACCTCAAGAGGTTCACTCACGATCATGAAACAGGATCTATTCCTCGCTATTTTAGTAATCAAAGGATATTTTGGTAGCCCGTGGAGTAATTTTAGATGATTTGAAGGGTGTTGTAACCAGGGCCGCCGTTTGGGGGGGAATACTGGACCTCTAGTACCCGGGCCCGGAGCTTTGGGGGGCCCGTAAGGTTATGAACATGTTTTTTCAGTAATAGTGTCAATAATTTCATTAAAAAAAAATCTCGCTTTCCATTGCCGATTCTCAATATGAAGCAATTGCTAGTACAAACACTAATGAATGAAACACGCTTGCGAAAAGGAAAATGTACGGCTTTTTAAAATCATCTGGTGATATACAAAAAACGTGAAAATAAAATCAGATGCATACTTTCGTAACTAAAAAA